>CANNZV010002514.1:30000-95422 GCA_947561585.1 Caprella mutica
AGAAATGGATTTGATATTTATATCAAGGAAGTGGATTTATACTCAAAAAATAGTTACAAAAAGAAAGTGCCGAAAACTGTTGTACTTTGCAAAAGGGTACAATGGTGATTAAGAACTGGAAGCAAATAAGAGCGTATGGGGGATGCCTAGGCTCTCAGAGATGACGAAGGACGTGGTAAGCTGCGAAAAGCTACGGGGAAGTGCAAACGACTTTTGATCCGTAGATGTCCGAATGGGGCAACCTGTCATACTGAAGGTATGACGTCGAAAGACAATAACGCAGGGAACTGAAACATCTAAGTACCTGTAGGAGGAGAAAATAATAATGATTCCGTAAGTAGTGGCGAGCGAACGCGGAAGAGCCCAAACTTTACAGCTTATGTTGTAGGGGGTAGTAGGACTGACATAATTTTATTAATCGGAATTAGAATAGATCTGGAAAGGTCAACCGAAGAGGGTGATAGTCCCGTACAAGCCAAGATTAATAAGAGGTTAGTATCCTGAGTAGGGCGGGACCAGAGAAATCCTGTCTGAATTTGCCGGTACCATCCGGTAAGGCTAAATACTCCTGAGAGACCGATAGTGAACCAGTACCGTGAGGGAAAGGTGAAAAGAACCCCAAGAAGGGGAGTGAAAAGAACCTGAAACCATACGCTTACAAGCGGTTGGAGTCCTGATTTATCGGGATGACAGCGTGCCTTTTGCATAATGAGCCTACGAGTTACTCCTCACTAGCGAGTATAAGTACTTCAGGTACGCAAGCGAAGCGAAAGCGAGTCTGAATAGGGCGAATAGCTAGTGGGGGTAGACGCGAAACCATGTGATCTACCCATGGGCAGGTTGAAGTTCCGATAGTCTCGGAATGGAGGACCGAACCGATATATGTTGAAAAATGTTCGGATGACCTGTGGGTAGGGGTGAAAGGCCAATCAAACTTGGAGATAGCTCGTACTCCCCGAAATGCATTTAGGTGCAGCGTTGGAGATGGTGTCATGGAGGTAGAGCTACCAATAGGGCTAGGGGGCTTCACCGCCTACCAACCCCTGATGAACTCCGAATGCCATGACATTGAACCAGCAGTGAGGCTATGGGTGCTAAGGTCCATAGCCAAGAGGGAAACAACCCAGACCATCGGCTAAGGTCCCAAAGTTTTCATTAAGTTGAATGAACGAGGTGGGGATGCTAAGACAGCTAGGATGTTGGCTTGGAAGCAGCCATTCATTTAAAGAGTGCGTAACAGCTCACTAGTCGAGCGTTCCTGCGCGGAAAATAACCGGGCATCAAATGAAACACCGAAGCTGTGGATTTCATACACGAGTATGAAGTGGTAGGGGAGCATTCTAATTGCGCTGAAGCTATTTCGTGAGAAGTGGTGGAGCGATTAGAAAAGCAAATGTAGGCATGAGTAACGATAAAAGGGGTGAGATCCCCCTTCGCCGTAAGACTAAGGTTTCCTCGATCGATGCTAATCAGATCAGGGTTAGTCGGGACCTAAGGCGTACCCGAAAGGGGAAGTTAATGGAAAACGGGTTAATATTCCCGTACCTGTATACACTAAAAAGGGGACGGAGATGAGGATTATACGCGTACAGACGAATTCGTACGTTGAAGACTTCGGTCGATAGTACAGAGCGTTCTACGGAACAATTTGATAGTTATAAGAATCATCTTCCAAGAAAAGCCGAAGTATACAGCCCGTACCGTAAACCGACACAGGTAGTCGAGGAGAGTATCCTCAGGCGCTCGAGTGATTCGTGGCTAAGGAACTAGGCAAAATGGTCTCGTAACTTCGGGAGAAGAGACGCTCTGTATTTATATGGAGCCGCAGTGAAGAGGCCCAGGCGACTGTTTAGCAAAAACACAGGACTCTGCAAAATCGAAAGATGAAGTATAGGGTCTGACACCTGCCCGGTGCTGGAAGGTTAAGGAAGGTTGTTAGGGTTTACCCGAAGCAATTAACTGAAGCCCCAGTAAACGGCGGCCGTAACTATAACGGTCCTAAGGTAGCGAAATTCCTTGTCGGGTAAGTTCCGACCTGCACGAATGGTGTAACGATCTGGGCACTGTCTCAGCCACGAGCTCGGTGAAATTGAAGTATCGGTGAAGATGCCGATTACCCGCAACGGGACGAAAAGACCCCGTGCACCTTTACTACAGCTTCACATTGTGCTTGAGTATAGGATGTGTAGGATAGGTGGGAGATATTGAAGTGTACACGCCAGTGTATGTGGAATCAACCTTGAAATACCACCCTTCCTATACTTAGGTTCTAATCCCATTTAGGTGGGAGACATTGTGTGGTGG
Organism: Caprella mutica; assembly: GCA_947561585.1. Taxonomy (NCBI): domain Eukaryota; kingdom Metazoa; phylum Arthropoda; class Malacostraca; order Amphipoda; family Caprellidae; genus Caprella; species Caprella mutica. The sequence continues at coordinate 32,305 of CANNZV010002514.1, forward strand.
GTAGTTTGACTGGGGTGGTCGCCTCCCAAAGAGTAACGGAGGCTTGCAAAGGTACCCTCAGCATGGTTGGTAATCATGCGTAGAGCATATAAGTACAAGGGTGCTTGACTGAGAGAACGACAGTTCGAACAGGCACGAAAGTGGGCTTAAGTGATCCGGTGTTTCCGCATGGAAGGGACATCGCTCAAAGGATAAAAGGTACGCCGGGGATAACAGGCTGATCTCCCCCAAGAGCTCACATCGACGGGGAGGTTTGGCACCTCGATGTCGGCTCGTCACATCCTGGGGCTGGAGAAGGTCCCAAGGGTTGGGCTGTTCGCCCATTAAAGTGGCACGCGAGCTGGGTTCAGAACGTCGCAAGACAGTTCGGTCTCTATCTGTTGTGGGCGTAGGAATATTGCGGAGATCTGACACTAGTACGAGAGGACCGTGTTGGACTTACCTCTGGTGTACCAGTTGTGCCGTCAGGTGCATTGCTGGGTAGCTACGTAGGGAATGGATAAGCGCTGAAAGCATCTAAGCGCGAAGCCAACTTCAAGATGAGTATTCCATAGCGTAAGCTGGGAGGGTCGTGGAAGATGACCACGTTGATAGGCTATAGGTGGAAGTGCAGTGATGCATGAAGCCGAGTAGTACTAATTACCCGATAGCTTCCTTTATTATTTATTTTTTATGAATTAATTTATAAAAAATAAACGTAAGCATTTTCAATAACAAGTGATGAATGTTTTTTTTTAGCATTACTCTTTTTTCAGTTAGTCATGATTTAATACAAATCTCGAAAGAGGATAGTATTGAATCATTATAATGTGAACTAAAAAGAAAAGAAGTACCAGAAGTGGTACGAAAAGATAGAGGTTTAAACCTCAGAAAAATAAGGTGGCTACCGGTCTGGAATAGGCAGGTAGCGAGGAAAATATTCCTAACACCAAAAGAATAGGGTGGCTATAGCGAGGAGGTTCCACCTCTTCCCATTCCGAACAGAGAAGTTAAGCTCCTCAGCGCTGATGGTACTGCCAATAGGTGGGAGAGTAGGTCGCCGCCTTTTTTTATTTTTTTCCTTTTAATGCAATTATGCAAAAGGAGTTTTTTAAAAAACACAAAAAGCTCTTTCTTTACGAAAGAGCTTTTTTTTTGCCTATACCTTACCTTTTCAATCCCTTATTCCTTCCTCCTCACAATTTATTAATGTATTTTTGCTATCCAATTTGAGGAAATTCTCTACACCAAATAATTTTTGATGGAGCAACAAACAAAATTAGCAATTCGATTAGAACTAATCTGGTGGATTTTCACCGCAGTAGTTCTAATAGGCGTGCTATATCCAATACTTAAAGAAATTTCAGATTATCCTTTTTTGCTTACAAATTGCTTTTTTGTAATTATTTTTATTACATTTACACGGTATGTGTTTTTGCTGAAACATACATTTATCGCTCAAAAACAGTTGCTCAAAGTAGCAATCGTATTAGTTATTATTCCATTTATATTTTACTTAGTAAGTGAGTTAAATGGATTTCAAACCTACATAGATGAGATAGGATTGGAACATTTGATGATAGGGAAATCGTTAGATGAGCAGCATAGTTTAATTAGCTACATACGTAGTGAGACGATTTTTTTTGGAGTAGGTAGCGTCATTATCTCTACTATTTTGCCATTTCGATTAATTATATCAGTTTGGAGGAATAAGAATAAAGGCTCTGCTTAAGATCAAAATCAAATAAAGAAATTATAAATTATCCAGCATGTCTAAGATTGAAGAATTTAATACCTATCGTAAGGCAATGAATGAAAAAATCCTTGCTCAAGACAACAAAGTTTTGAAACGATTTTTTAATTTAGATACCAATGCCTACCAAGATGGTGCTTTGCCAAGTAAAACCAAAGAGCTATTGGGCTTGGTAGCCTCAATGGTTTTACGTTGTGACGATTGTATCGCTTATCATTTAGGAACTTGCTACGAATTGGGTATTACCAAAGAGGAAGTGTTTGAAGTGTTTGCGATAGCCAATTTAGTGGGAGGATCTATTTGTATTCCACATACTCGCCGTGCAGTAGAATATTGGGACGCTTTAGAGGCAGAAGCTAAAAAGTAGACTAATAAACTCCGTTCAAATATTTATTTCATTTTCAAATATTTCGAGGATACTTTTCCTTGGTATGATAGGTCAATAATATGAAGCCATATCTTTTAGAACTCAACGAAATTCAACGTAAAGCAGTAACGACTATCAATGGCCCCGTATTGGTTGTTGCAGGTCCTGGTTCGGGAAAAACGAGAGTTTTGACTTATCGGATTGCTCACATCATCCAAAAAGGGATAAAGCCCTGGGAAATTTTGGCCCTGACTTTTACCAATAAGGCTGCTCGAGAAATGAAAGAACGGATTTCTAAAGTAGTAGGAGACAAAGCCAATCAAGTTTGGGCAGGAACTTTTCACTCTATATTTGCTCGTATTTTGCGAGTCGAAGGAAGCAAATTAGGTTATCCTTCTAATTTTACCATTTACGATTCGGATGATTCTAAAAGTCTAATCAGGAATATTATTAAAGAGTTAAATCTAAACAAAGACCTGTATAATGTCAATACGATTAAATCTCGAATTTCTTCTGCTAAAAGCAATTTGATTCCTCCAAAAGCTTATCGACAAAAGCCCGAAATGATGGAGCAAGACCGTATTGCAAAAAGACCGCATACAGTCGAGATTTATGAAAAATACATGGCACGCTGTAAAAAAGCAGGTGCAATGGATTTTGATGATTTATTGTATCAATTATATGTGTTGTTGTACAAAAATCCTGATAATGTTTTGGAGAAATACCAAAATCGTTTCAAGTATGTAATGGTCGATGAGTTTCAGGATACCAACCATTTACAGTATCAAATTGTACGAAAACTAACCGATTTTAAAAATAGTATGCGGAATATTTGTGTGGTCGGGGACGATGCACAAAGTATTTATGCCTTTCGGGGAGCAACTATTGAAAATATCTTGGATTTTGAAAAAGATTTCAAGCCGCACGGGATTCAAGTATTCAAATTAGAACAAAACTATCGCTCAACCAATCATATCGTTCAGGCGGCCAATGAAGTCATCACTTATAATAAACGCCAAATTCAAAAAGAAATTTGGTCAAATAAAGGAACTGGATCGAAGATAAAAGTCATAAAAGCCACCACCGACAATGAAGAAGGAAAGCGAGTAGCAGATACCATTGTCGAACAAAAAAATAGAAACCATTTAGCCAATAAAGAAGTCGCCATACTTTATCGAACGAATGCGCAATCGAGAGTTTTTGAAGAGTATTTGCGCCGCTACAATTTAGCCTATAAAGTTTTCGGAGGTCTTTCTTTTTATCAGAGAAAAGAAGTGAAAGATTTGATCGCTTATTTTCGATTGTCGGTCAATCCGCATGACGAGGAAGCTTTTCGAAGAGTCATCAATTACCCCAAAAGGGGAATTGGAAAAACTTCAATAGATAAAATTTCAGATGTAGCTGCACAATCCGAGAAAAGTATGTGGGATTGTGTCGAACAAACCAATGTTGGTACAAAGGCGAAGAATACAATGATGGCTTTTAAGCAAATGATTAAAACATTTCAAGCCAAAATGGACACCGCCAATGCCTATGAATTGGCTTCGGCTATTGCCAAAAAATCGGGCATCATAGATGCCCTCAAAAGTGATAATACCATCGAAGGAATGGGACGTTTGGAAAATATAGTCGGATTACTTGATGGTATTAAAGAATTTGTGGAGAACGATGAAGTAAGCGAAACGGAAGAAGAAGATAAAAGCTTGGCGACTTATCTTCAAAATATAGCCCTGCACACCGATCAGGATGAAAAAAATAATGATGGCGATTTCGTTACCTTAATGTCCGTTCATGCTGCCAAAGGTTTGGAATTCAAATCTGTTTTTGTAGTTGGTTTGGAAGAAAAATTATTTCCTTCTTTTATGTCATTGGACTCTATGGAAGGGGTAGACGAAGAACGACGCTTGTTTTATGTAGCCATAACGAGAGCCGAACAATTTTTGACTCTTTCTTATGCGAATAGCCGTTATCGATATGGCAATATGCGTCATAATGAGCCAAGTCGATTTTTGGATGAAATAAACATAGAACACCTCGAAAGCAATGCTTCTTTGAGTCGTTCAAGCTTGAATTCTACGACAGCAATTACTGGATCTAGTCGCTCAGGAGTCAAAGGTAATTTTAAAAAAGTGACTCGTAATGTGACCTTGATGGCAGATCCAGCGACCTTCAAACCAAGTCCGAGTAGTGAAATTCAGGCAGGAATGAAGGTTTTGCACCTCAAGTTTGGCGAAGGAAAAGTATTGAGTATAGATGGAAGCGAAAAAAATAAGGTAGCAACTATTTTCTTTTCAAAAGTAGACAACCCACAACGCCGTATTATGCTGAAATTTGCCAAATTGCAGATATTATAAAATAGAATAATTTCTTTATGAAATTAAAAAAGACCTACTTCCATACTCAGTTAAAAAATAACTGAGTATGGAGGTAGGTCTTTTTTGTTTTAGGCTGTCTTTATTTAAACAAGTGATAATTCTTTTGGTAAAGAGAAAAATCCGAAATTGCTGAAAACCAATTATTTTTATGATAAAAAACGGAATACTTTTTCTATTGAGCTTTTGGGCGACTCTTCTAATGAGTCAAACGAATGAAGGACTAGAACTTTCTTTTGTCATAGAATTGGAAGGAAAGAACTTAGAATTAAATCGTTTTATCGCAACTGCTCAAAACGATTCGATACAGATTGAAGTTTTAAAGTTTTATATCTCAAATATAGAATTGTATAAAGGAAAAAAAAGGATCTACGCCGAAAAAAATAGCGTTCATCTAGTAGATGCTTCTGAAAAAGAAAGTTTGAAATTGAAACTAGACCTTCCTCGAAAGACCAAATTTACGCAAGTAAAATTTGATGTAGGAGTCGATAGTCTGTGCAATGTTTCGGGTGCAATGGGTGGCGCACTCGACCCAACCAAAGGAATGTATTGGACTTGGCAAAGTGGTTATATTAATTTCAAGTTGGAAGGCATCGCATCCAATTGTCCTGCCCGAAAAAATCGCTTTCAATACCATATTGGAGGGTATCAAAGCCCTAATTATGCGCTTCGAAGCATAAAAATCGCTACTCCAAAAAAACAAAATATATGCATAGCTTTATCACTTGATGCCTTTTTTGATCAAATTGATTTAAGCAAAAATTATGAAATAATGAGCCCTAATAAAACCGCAATGGAATTTGCAAATCTATTTCCAGACTCGTTTCACCGTGACTACAATAAAAAATGAAACTTAAAATAGTCGCTTTAGTATTGATGGGATTAATTTTGTCTGCTGCAATTGTCAGCGATAACTATCCGCTGCAATATCCCGAGTATTTTTCCCAACCTACGTATGATTTTGAAAAAAATCCTTTAGTAAAAGAGAAGGTTCAATTAGGAAGAGCTTTATTTTTTGACCCAATTTTGTCGAAAGACAGCACCATTTCTTGTGCCTCTTGCCATTCACCTTATAATGGTTTTGCACATACCGACCACGATTTGAGTCATGGAATCAATGATGCGATTGGTACCCGAAATGCACCTGCTTTGTTCAATTTGGCTTGGCAATCTTCCTTTATGTGGGACGGTGCAATCAACCATCTCGATATGCAATCACTTGCACCAATCACGCATCCCGAAGAGATGGCGGAAAGTATCGAGAATGTAGTCGAAAAGCTACAGCGAAAAGCAATTTATCCAAGCTTGTTTTACGAAGCTTTTGGAGATAGCTTGATTACAGGAGAGTTTGTACTCAAAGCTTTATCGCAATTCCAATTGACTCTGGTTTCAGCCAATTCCAAATACGATGCAGTCAAAAGAGGCGAAGAATTGTTTAGCGAACAAGAAAAAAATGGTTATGCTTTATTTCAAAAAAATTGCAACTCTTGTCATGCCGAGCCACTCTTTTCCAATTACACTTTTGCCAATAATGGACTTCCAGTAGATACGACTCTAAATGATTTTGGAAAAGGAGCAATTACGAAACAAAGCCAAGATAGCTTGTTGTTTAAAATTCCTTCCTTAAGAAATCTGAGTTTTACCTATCCATATATGCACGACGGGCGATTTCGAAAATTGCGAGAAGTCTTGCAGCACTATACCGAAGGGATAGAACAAAATAAGACAACATCCAAGGCTTTAAAAAATAAGATACAATTGAGTTCCAACGAAAAAACAGATTTGATTGCTTTTTTATTAACACTAGATGATAAGGCATTTGTTTTCGACAAAAAGCATCAATTTCCAAAGGCAATTTTACATCCCAAATAAGTCTATCGCCTGTCGAATTTATTTATAAAAAAAGGGAAACATCAAAAGATAGCACAAAGATAAAAATCGCTTCGGCAGGTGATTAGAGGTAAGATTTGAAAAATAATGTTCCCAATAAAAAAATCACAACACAATGAAAAAAATCCAACTATTTTCCTCCTTTTTGTTGCTAGCTTTTTTAGCTCATAGTCAAACCAATCCTGCAATTACTGCTTGGTTGCAAAATACCACAGCCACGGGAAGTTATTATGTAGCGGGCAACTCGACTGCAATTAATAATGGTATTTTATACAATTGCCAAGAAGTGGAGTATTCTGCCAGCTATGCCTACATCAGTACAACAGGAATTCCTGCTTATCCGACGGGTCCATTTCAAGATGGAAACCCATCACAAGCATCCAATCAAAATGCGATTTATCAAATCCCTTTAAACCCTCAACAAGAGACAGGAACGCCTTCCTCAACAACTGCGGGAACAATTGGGGTATTTGTCAACGGTGTATCTTTATATGATTATCGAGATGGCGTAGCTTGGAATCCTAGTACAAATGCGCTTTGTGGTGGCCCAGGAAATCCACCTTGTCCTGGAGGTCCAGCAGCAAGTCAAGATTGGAATAGAGATGCAATACCTGCAGAAATGGCAGGTTTTGATTGTTCCAAAGGACATCCAGCAATGGGTAATTATCACCATCATCAAAATCCATCCGCTTTCAAATGGGATTTGACGGTTTTGTCCAATGTTTGCGATTTATATGATGCAGATGCACTTTATACAATAGATGCGACTCAACATAGTCCACTCATTGGTTTTGCGTATGATGGTTTTCCAATTTATGGAGCGTATGGCTATAAAAATACAGACGGAACGGGCGGCATAGAAAGAATCAAATCGGGGTATCAACTCAAAAATATTACGACCAGAACGAATGGACCAGCTGTAAGTACGACGTATTTTTTAGGTTATTTCAGAGAAGACTATGAATGGGTTTCCAATTCAGGAGAAGATTATCTAGACGAACACAATGGTCGTTTTTGTATAACTCCAGAATATCCAAATGGAACTTATGCTTACTTTGCAACAGTGGATGAAAATTGGAATTCGGCTTATCCTTATGTAGTTGGTCCCACTTTCTATGGCGAATATGCCAATAGAAAAATAAGCTCGATTACAGAAACAACAACGGTTTATACTCCTCCAGTTTGTGCGGCAGATTTGACAAACTCAGGAGCAATCGCTTCAGGGATTTATCAAGTGAGCAACTCGATTACATCTACAGGACAAATTGCAGCAACAGAAGACGTTACTTTTCAAGCCAATGAAATTTTGCTTTCGACAAATTTTTGCACAACTCTAGGAGCGGAGTTTCTAGCAGAAATCAATCCTTGTAGTACTATAGCACCAATAAGCAATACTACTCAATTATCGGCTTTTTACAATCCTTTAGCAGATATTATTGTCATCCAATATAATGGCTTATTAAAGAAAGAATTGCCTATAAGTTTTTTGGATGAGAATGGTGAAGCAATCGAAAAAACGGCTATTCATGCAGGAAGTACAATTCAATATATTGATGTTCAAACGCTTTATGAGGGAGAATATCATTTATTGATTCACGACGACTTGAATCCTACAACACAAAAAATAAGTATTAGAAGAAATTAATTTTCAATCAATAAATTAAAAAATGAAACGATTCACTTTTTTATTCCTTTTCTTTTTAAGTGCGAGCATAAGCCAAGCACAATTGAGTCCAGCAGTTACTTCTTGGTTGCAAAATACAAGTACGACAGGAACGTATTATATGTCGGGAAACTCAACAGCAATAGACAATAACATATTGGCCAATTGCCAAAAAGTTGAATATTCCGATGACTTTGTTTATGTGACAACCAATGGAATTCCGTCTTATCCGACAGGCCCATTTCAAGATGGAAATCCATCACAAGCATCTAGTCAGAATGCTATTTTAAAATACCGCTCAATCCAGCAATAAATACAGGCAATCCAACCGCTACCAATCCAGGTAATATTGGAGTTTTTATCAATGGAGTCGCCTTGTTTGATTATAGAGATGGAGTCGCTTGGAATCCACAAACACAAACGCTTTGTGGTGGGCCAGGGAATCCACCTTGTCTAGGAGGACCAATGGGAGTGCAGGACTGGAATAGAGACGCTATACCTGCTGAAAGGCCAGGCTTTGATTGCTCCAAAGGACACCCAGCGATGGGCAATTATCACCATCATCAAAATCCATCCGCCTTCAAATTAGACCAAGAAGTAGTTTCGGATATTTGTAATTTATATGATGCAGAAGGGCTTTATGTTATCAATGAAAATGAACATTCGCCATTGATTGGTTTTGCGTATGATGGTTTTCCGATTTATGGAGCTTATGGTTATAAAAATAATGATGGAACAGGCGGAGTAGAACGAATCAAATCGAGTTATCAACTTCGAAATATTACAACTCGTGCCAATGGGCCAGATATTGATTTGCAAATTACGACTACGGGACCTAATGGAGGATTACAAACACTTTTCTTGGGTTATTTTCGAGAAGATTATGAATATATAGTACATAGTGAAGACGACTATTTGGACGAACATAATGGTCGTTTTTGTGTAACTCCAGAATATCCAGATGGAACTTACGCCTATTTTGCGACAGTCGATGAAAATTGGAATTCGGCTTATCCTTATGTAGTAGGACCAACTTTCTATGGCGTTTCCGCCAATAGAAAAGTAAACTCGATTACCGAAACGACGACAACTTATATCGGAACGAGTTCGATTTCTGAATCAGAATTTGAGCGAATGAATATCACTGTTTTCCCCAATCCTGCTTCCGATTTATTGGCGGTACAAATCAATGATTTGGTAAAAGAAGACCTTCAAGTCGAATTGTTTGATATAGCAGGAAAGCTAGTGAATACTTCAAGTATTAACAAAGGAAGTACGATTGCTTATTTCGATGTTCAAACCGTATACAGTGGTACTTTTATCATAAAAATTTCCAATGCTAATTATCATACGATTCGGAAAGTAGTAATTGAAAAATAATTCTTTTACTATTGGCTACTTCAAATGATGATTTTTCTTGTGGCAGAAAATGTAATTTTCATATTGTAATTTTTATGTCTATTTTTGAAGAAATAACAACTCAAATTTGCAATCCAAAACTCATCATACGCAACTTCTCCGCCAAGAAGCCCAAAGGCTAGGCTTCGACTTTGTGGCTATCGCCAAAGCCGAGCAGATGGATATGGAAGCTCGTCGCCTCGAAGCTTGGCTCAATCAAGGGAAGCACGGCAAAATGAGTTATATGGCAAACCATTTTGAAAAAAGAACCGACCCGACCAAACTAGTTCCAGGTGCAAAATCCGTTGTTTCTTTACTTTATAACTATTATACACCAGATGAACAAGAGGATTCCGAAGCGCCCAAAATATCAAAATATGCTTACGGCAAAGACTATCATTTCACAATAAAAAATAAACTCAAAACCTTACTCCAATTTATACAAGACAAGATTGGACAAGTAAACGGACGTTGTTTTGTTGATTCTGCACCCGTTTTGGAACGAGATTGGGCAGTCCGTTCGGGCAATGGTTGGATGGGGAAAAACACCATGCTCATTCATCCCAAACAAGGCTCCTATTTCTTTTTGGCAGAGTTGATTATCGACCTCGATTTGGATTACGATGCGCCCATCAAAGATTATTGCGGAACTTGCACCAAGTGTATAGATGCTTGCCCAACCGAAGCCATTTCGCCCCAAGGTTATATTTTGGATGGCAGCAAATGTATTTCTTATTTTACCATAGAACTCAAAGAAGCCATTCCGCAAGAGATGAAAGGTCATTTTGAAAATTGGATGTTTGGTTGTGATATTTGCCAAGAAGTTTGCCCTTGGAATCGCTTCTCCAAAGCACATCAAGAAAATGATTTTGAACCACATCCCAATTTATTGCAGATGACAGCCAAGGACTGGGAAGAAATAACAGATGAAGTATTCCGAGAAATATTCCGAAAATCTCCCGTCAAACGAACCAAATACGCAGGACTCAAACGAAATATTGATTTTTTGAAAGAATAATAGGAAGCTACTAAAAATTTTAAATAACGTTTTGCTGTCTCATTTGCTTATCTAGGAGAATTGGTTTTACCTTGAATTGGCATTTATAGAATCGCCCCAAAAGAAAAATTGTTGGTATCTCTGAATTTTGCAAGAAAAGATAAGTAGCTAGAAAAAGAAATGAAACTACTAATCAAATGAAATCCATTTTGAAAAAAGAGTCACAAAATAGTTGAGATAGTAGATTTTTCAAGAAGGGTAGCTTACATGTACGGGAAAACTAAAATAATCAAATTTGCTAAACCGAAAAACAGCGATATTATAAATGACTAGACTCCCGCCTGCCACCTTTGAGCCATATTGGCGGGCAGGTTTGGTTCTTTTTGGTAATGAAAAAGAACAAAGTATAAGTAGTCAACATCTAGCTTGAAAGTTAAGACCAAAGGAAATGAGCAAGACTCAAATGCAATATTAATTTTTGAAAGAATAAATCATGCTAAAAAAAACCATCCCCCCATACTTATCCACAATCCTCTTGTTAATAACCCTCTTTTTTGTTAGTAACTGCAAAAATGAAACACCACAATCTAGACAAAGCCCACCAAAAAAGACAGAAATAACTCTAGTTGAAACACCAAAAGATACCATAAAAGAAGAAAGAATCGAAACCATTCAATTCGATTACGATACCCTTCAGTGGCTCGACATAGCCCATGTCGATACAAGTATCCAAGTAGAAATGAAATACGCCACGACCGACAATTTTGTAAAAGAGAAAATGTACAATTGTGGTCGTTGTTTGCTTCGCCCAAAAGTGGCAAAAGCATTGATAAAAGCACAAGCACATTTCCAGAAAAAAGGATATGGCTTGAAAATGCTCGATTGCTATCGCCCACGTCCTGTTCAGCAATTGCTGTGGAACAAAGTTCCCAACCCTACTTATGTAACCAATCCCAAAAAAGGCTCGATGCACAATCGAGGCTTGGCGGTCGATTTGACTTTGGTAGATACGCAAGGAAAAGAATATGACATGGGAACGCCTTTCGATTTTTTTGGCAAAAAAGCCCATACGTTCTACGCCGATCTGCCCGACGAGGTACTAGAAAGAAGAAAGCTTCTTCGAGAAACCTTAGCTTTGTATGGATTCAAGCATATTTCGTCTGAATGGTGGCATTATTCTTATCAAAAAAGTAGAAATGAAATATCAGATTATTTGTGGGAGTGTGATTAGTTTGATGAATGCCTAATTTTATTTGTTAGGTTAGCCTAAAAATGTTATTTTTGTAAAAAAAATGAAAAAAGCATTCCTTCTAATTATAGGTGTCATTGCAACAATGACAATAAAAGCACAAAATAAAGAATTCAAAATAGTTGCTTCTGCTTCTATGATTGCCGATATGGCAGAAAATATTATTGGTAGCGAAGACGAAGTCATTTATACCATTGTACCCATCGGTGGCGATCCACACCTACACGAACCCACACCCAATGATGCGAAGTTAGTTGCAGGAGCAGATTTGATTTTAATCAATGGTTTGACCTTTGAAGGTTGGATTGAAAAACTCATCACGAGTTCAGGAACAAAAGCAAAGGTCGTAACCGTAACAGATGGGCTCGTACCAATTTCTAGTGATGACTATAAAGATGCTACCGATCCTCATGCTTGGATGGATGTGTCCAATGTGCATTTTTATATTAAAAATATAAAAGATGCCTTGGTAGAATTGCGACCAGAAAATAAAGAAATGTACGAATTTAATCATGGCGTTTATACGCAAGCACTCAATGACTTGGATAAGTATGCACTAGAACAAATTCAAACCATACCCAATGAAAAACGGATTTTGGTGACTTCGCACGATGCCTTCAAATATTTTGGAAAAAGATATGGAATTCGCTTAGAATCGGTCATTGGAATTTCTACGGAGGCAGAAGCTCAAACTACGGATGTCGTTCGGCTCAATAAAATGATAAGAGAGAGTAATATTCCTGCTATTTTTATGGAAAGTACCATCAACCCTAAGTTGCTCGAAGAATTGGCTAAAGCCAATAATATACATATTGGAGGAGAATTATTTGCCGATTCCTTGGGCCCAAAGGATGGCGAAGCGAGCACTTATATAGACATGATTCGGCACAATATCGATACTATTGTAAAAGCATTGTCTCAAGAGAAAGGAGCAAAAAATACCACAACAGTCGATACAGGAAAATCCAATGATCTAACAAATTATTTAACTTGGGGACTTTTAGTATTTCTACTGCTAGGAGGATTTGGCTTTGTATTCAGCAAGTTGAATAAATAAGGGAATATAAAGAGCAAAATTAATTTTTGTTCAGCACAAAAAATAGCAAAAATGTCAAGTATAATTTCAATAAAAGGCCTATCCGTTTCTTACGAACGAAAAAGAGTGTTGACCAATATTTATTTAGAAATAGATAAGGGAAAGATACACGGAGTTATTGGACCCAATGGAGCAGGGAAATCGACGCTTTTTAAAGCAATTTTGGGACTGATAGATACCGATTCTGGGCATATAATTATAGAAGGAAAACCGATAGAAGAAGTCCGAAAAAGAGTGGTCTATGTACCACAAAAAAACGATGTAGATTGGCAGTTTCCTGCAACGGTTTTTGATATAGTATTGATGGGACGTTATCCTTTCAAAAAAATCCTACAAAGACTGAATAAAGAAGACAAACAAATAGCGATGGATGCCCTCGAAGAAGTTGGCATCACACACCTCAAAGACCGTCAAATAGGCGAGCTTTCGGGCGGACAGCAGCAACGAGTATTCCTGGCAAGAGCTTTGTGTCAGCAAGCAGAGATTATTTTACTCGACGAGCCATTTGTAGGTATAGATGTCACGACTGAAAATAAGATTATTCAAATCTTAAAAAAGCTAGCTAGCCAAGGGAAAACCCTCATGGTTGTTCACCATGATTTATCGACAGTAGAAGAGTATTTCGATAAGGTGATTTTACTCAATCAACGTCTTATCGCACATGGCGAAACCGCTCAAACCTTTAGTCCCGAAAATATCAAAAAAGCTTACGGAGGACAATTGCCTATTTTGCACAAAACAGGAGGGATTGGCTAAAGTAGTGCATGCTTCAGCTTGCACTGATCACTTGAAAGGATAGGTATTATAACTAAAACACTACCAGAAGGAAGCTTTGCTCGTCTGTTGGTTAAAATATACAGAGAATCAAATATTTTAGTAACTTTCTGTCGAGTTTAAAAAAATCAACACCAAAATATGCGATTACCAATTATAATATTTGCCATTTTATTATCCTTTTCTGCTTGTAAAAACGAACCGTCGGCAAAAAATACAAAGCCCCAAAAAGAAGAGGAACTAAAAACAATCCCTTCAGCAGAATCTAAAAAAGACTCTAAAAAATTGGCACAGAAATGTGCGATAAAAGGCGGTTTTCTAATAGAAAACCTCAAAGCCATCAAAAACAATCAGTTTTTAGTCATTTTAGCAGATGAATCTACGAAAGATCCCAAATTTGGCGAAAGCCACCGAGTACTACTGGTAAAAGACAAGGACACTTGCGAAGACCTTTTTCGCCAAACCCTACCCATCAATAAAAGCCCAGATTTTCCATACTATATTGCCGATATAAATTACAACAATACCAATGCTTTGGTTGCTATCAAAGGTTACGACCAAATCTATTGTTATGATATCAATCAAAAAGAACTCCAACCTGCTCTTAGTCCCACATTTGCAAACGAACGGGAAGCACAAGATGCGCAATCGGGACAAATCAAGCATCTAGAATTGTGGGAGGATTATATAATTGGGCATGCGCTAGATTATGGAAGTTTCGTTTTTACGATTCAAAAAGACGGAGCAATTCAAGCAACCTTGCCTTATGCTGAATACAGCCCTCAAGGTGTCCAAAACTATGCTTCTTTATTTGTACTCGAATCGAATAATGGATGGACACAATTGCTACTACCTAGTTATGACAAAGCATCGGGTCAATTTTCATTAAATCCACTTTTAGGGCAACCTAGCAAAATGGACAAAAGCAAGAGCATTATTTCCAAAGATAAACGATATTTATTATTCGTAGAGAAGGAATCAAATCAAACGATAGTTATTGATTTGAAAAAACAAAAACGGATAGATTTATCTCCTGAACAGGGGAAGTTAAGCCCAATACAGATAATGACAACATTGACAAAATAGAGTTAAATTGGATATTATACATCCAAGTTTAGAAGATAAAATGAGATTCAAATCTTTTTTTATTCCAAAAGATAGAATATCCTGTTTACTCTCCTGCAAACCAAATGCCTTTTTTTTTGTTGCAATGAATAAGTTTAAAATTTCCATTTTAATTTATTTCTATTACAACATTTCTTAAATTACACTCTTTTTTAAATGACAGTTCGCCAAGATAAAATCAATGAAGGCTTAATGAATAATCTTTTAGACAACGACCCGACGGCTGCTTCTCGGAAGCAAGACCATATTGTATTGGCTTTCCAATCGCAAATCGATAAAGGGCAGTTGGATCAACGATTTTATTATGAGCCATTGCTAGCAGCACATCCGCAAAGAGGAACACTTCCCGCAACGGATTTTCTCCAAAAAAACCTTCGTGCGCCAATATGGGTATCGAGTATGACGGGCGGAACAGAAAAAGGCAAAACCATTAACCAAAATTTGGCTAGAGCTTGCAAAGATTTTGGGATGGGTATGGGATTGGGTTCTTGTCGCTCACTATTATACAGTGACGATACCTTAGCTGATTTTGATGTGCGACACCTCATGGGAGAGGATGTTCCCTTGTTTGCCAATTTGGGGATTGCGCAACTGGAAGAATTAATTGAACAAAAGAAGTTATCTTTGGTCAAAGAAATGGTCGATAAGTTGAAAGCGAATGGCTTGATTATACACGTCAATCCTTTGCAAGAATGGTTGCAACCAGAAGGAGATCGTTTTCAAAAAGCTCCAATAGAAGTGATAGAAACTATTTTGGAGAAAATCGATTTACCGATTATCGTCAAAGAAGTAGGGCAGGGAATGGGTTACGAAAGTTTGAAAAGATTGCTACAACTGCCGCTTGCTGCGGTTGATTTTGCCGCTAATGGCGGAACAAATTTTGCCAAACTCGAATTGCTTAGAAGTTCGCCCGTTCAGCAAATGATATACGAACAATTGGCTTATGTCGGACACAGTGCCGAAGAAATGGTTGCGATAGCAAACCAACTCAAAATAGAATTGGGCAATAAATTGCAATGCGAGCAAATTATCATTTCGGGAGGTATCCAAACTTTTTTGGATGGTTATTATTTGATTAATAAATTAAATTTTCCTTGTGTGTATGGACAAGCATCTGCTTTTCTGAAAAACGCTACAGGAAACTATGAGCAATTGCAGGAATATGTCGATGCTCAAATACAAGGGCTTGAACTAGCCAATGCTTTTTTGAAAGTGAAAACTACATAGAACAAAACTAGGAATAATAAAATAATGGATAAAAAGACAATATCTGGTTTTTCTAAACTCTCCAAACGAGGCAAACTCAAATGGATAGTGACGAATTTTTTTAGCGACCCTGAAGCAGTTACGAAGGAATTGAAGAGTTATTGGCTCAATAGTGAAGACCAGCAAAAAGTACTCGATGGTTTTAGTGAAAATACCATTAGCAATTATTATTTGCCTTATGGAGTTGCGCCCAATTTTATGATAAATGGCAAAGCTTATGCGGTACCGATGGTGATAGAAGAAAGCTCGGTAGTAGCAGCCGCTTCTAGTGCTGCCAAATTTTGGATGGACAAAGGAGGCTTTCGAGCCAAAGTCATAGATAGTCAAAAAGTAGGACAAGTCCACTTTTCGTGGGAAGGCGATGTTACAAAATTACAAGCCGTTTTTCCAGCATTAAAAGCAAAGTTGCGAGAAAGTACGAAGCACCTTACGGCAAATATGGAAAAGCGAGGAGGAGGGATTTTGGAGATAAAATTAATTGATTTAACGCATCTAGAAAAAGATTATTATCAACTAAAAGTTACTTTCGAAACCTGTGATTCGATGGGTGCAAACTTTATCAATTCGATACTCGAAGAGTTTGGTAGAACCCTACAAATTTTTGCTGCAACTCAAGCCGCTTTCAACGAAAAGGAACAAGAACTAAGCATTATAATGGCAATTTTATCCAATTATACGCCCGATTGTGTCGTGCGTGCTTGGGTAGAGTGTCCCGTAGAGGCATTAGGCGATTTTGGAGAAATAAATGCCAATATTTTTGCTCAAAAATTTGCGAAAGCCATTCGCATCGCACGCATAGATCCTTACCGAGCGACGACACACAACAAAGGAATTTTCAATGGAATAGATGCCGTCGTTTTAGCTACCGCAAACGACTTTAGAGCGATAGAAGCTTGCGGACATACCTATGCTGCACGAGACGGACAATATCGAAGTTTAAGCAATTGTACGATAGAAAATGGCATATTCAAATTTTGGTTGGATATACCACTCGCTGTTGGTACGGTAGGCGGCTTGACAAATTTGCATCCTGTAGCCAAGCGGTCTTTGGAACTACTCGGCAATCCACCCGCACATGAGTTGATGATGATAATAGCTGCCACAGGTTTGGCACAAAACTTTGCAGCCGTCAAATCTCTAGTAACCACAGGAATCCAAAAAGGGCACATGAAAATGCATTTGATGAATATTCTCAACCACCTCGAAGCTTCTGAGAAAGAAACAAATCTTGCCAATACGCACTTTGAAACCGAAGCCGTTTCCTTTACGGCAGTAAGAGATTATTTAGAAGGATTAAGAAAAAAAAAGACTAAATCAGTCCGAAAAGCCGTAGAGTAAATCTTTTAGTTTTGAACCTTTGAGTTCTGCAATGTTATAAGCTTCGTTGAAACGGTCGATGGAGTATTCTATGTTTTGCTTGAGCTTGCCGAATTCGCTTGGCAGTTGCTGTAGGCATTTTTCTTCATTAGGATAATTGCTAACAATAGTTTGAAATTTACGATAATACTTCTCGCCTTGCGAAATGAAATTGTTGTAAATATTAATAAAATTCAGCAAGCGATCAATCGAAAATTCAAGATTGATAATTTGTTTGTTAATCTTCGTTTTATCCGAATTGGGGTCTTGCATGGCTACATCAATTTCCTTAATTAAGTCATCGAGTTGCTCATAGACCAAATCCCAATCATCGTCTTTTCGACAAATATCCAAAGGTGTGCGATAGCTAATAACTTTTGTATAATCTGAAAACAAATTAATACATTCTTGTTTTAAAGAACGATTGTTTTCTTTGAGGTATTCTGTTTCATAATAAATAGTAGAAAGTTCAGAATTCATACGAGCTGTAAAATCAATAATACAAGAAATTTCTTCCAAATCTTTATCTCTTTCCTTTGTATCGCCACTAGCAATAAAAGAAGAAACCAGAGAAAAAACAACAGAGGTATATGGGTTTGACTCCAAAATACCAGGCATATTGACGGCATTGTCTTTTTTGAGTTATTTTCTCTAATAATTCATTGATTTTCTGAAATTCAGGATAAGAAGTCGGATTGGTCAATGAAGCCACATTTTGATAGGTTTGTAAAGACGAAAAATGATGGTCAAGCCCCAAAATCTTTTCATAAATCATCTTGATTAACTCAATACCTTTTTTGAAACGCAGACGAGTTAGTTTGAGTTGATACTGTTCTTCTGCTGCATTGATACGCTCTTGTAATTCCAACTTTTGAATCAAGAATCGCAGTTTATTTTTGTCTGTGACAGCTACCGAAAGAGCTTGTGTACTGTATTGCAAATCTGCATACAAGAGCTTTTGATTGGCAGTATGACTTGCTTCCAAAGCCTGAATTTTGGTCTCAAAATCCTCTAGTAAAAGCACCATTTGCAAAGAGTCGGTATTGGCAATAGCCAAACCACTCATCCAGATAGCAAAAATGGATAATAATAAACGTAGCATTTCTCTTGGGTTTTGGTTACACTCTGTTTAAAAAGTAATAATAAATTCTTCGGACGTTTCCTGTACGGAATAGTTGCCTTTTTTCAATTGCTTGCCTTCTTGAAGCCCGATTTTACTCAAAATTGTACTGGACAAGGCAATGTTTTTAGACAAATGGAGGCGTTTATTTTCAAACAAACGTTCCATTTGTTTGACGCTGGTACTTGACTTATTTATCTTGAGTAATATTTGTCCTTCCTCATTACGAGTAAGTTTGCCGAGTAGATCATAGTCGCCTTCTATGGCACTTCGCTGCGCAATACCACAAAGCCCGTCACCAAGGCAATTGAGTGTTCGTCCTTTTGTAATTCCGACCGTTTCTTGAACAAAATCTTTGTCAGAGTCTAGGCTGAAGGCGATACAGAGAAGGAGTATTAGAAATAGAGGGATGGTTTTCATTTTCTATAATTTTTACGATTGAAAATTATTTCTTTATTATTATGTATAATCCTCTAATTATTATTGCTATAACTAGAAATATTACAATAATATTTCTGTAAATGTCAGGGGTAGTAGAATCTTTTAGAATAAAAATTATCAGTAAAATGATTGCTATAAACAAACCTATTAAATCTTTCATAGATTGAGTTTTATCAAAAAGTATTTTAAAAAGTTTCATTTGGTCAATCCTATTATTCTAATTGAAAATTTATATTTTGAATATAAAATCATCAAGTTTAGATTTTATTAGTAATATTGACCAAATGAAATAGAAAGTTAACCTTTTATGGTAATTTGATTTTAATTACAACCAAGACAACCTATAGCTGCAGTACCAGTCAAAACTCTAGCTACCCCAGCACAGACGCCACAACCCAAACCACCAAGTACACCTCCAACAGTAATCATATCTCCTACATGAGAATCACTAAGTATTGCATGCATACATTCTCCCCAACATCCTAAGGCTTGGGGGTCATTATCATTAACAATAACTCCTCCATCATCAAGAACATAGGTGAAATCGTTTTGACTAGTTTGATTCATAGTAAGAATGGTATAACCATAATTGTTTCCTTCTTGGAATATTACCATAAATTTGGAATCTATATCATTATTAAATGGGATAGAATAAGTAGTCACTCTTTTATTTACTTTGTTTACTGATATTTCCATTTTTGTTGAGCCTGAAAAATTTAAATCAAGTCCTAAAGAGTGGACGCCACTTTTTCGAAGAAGATTATTATCTTTAATGCCTTCTTTAATGCGAGTAACTGTTCCTGTAGTTTCATAGCCCCATATTGATAAAATATTGTTAAGTGCAGTTGTTTCATTAACATTTTGAGCAAAACTGCTAGCTGCAAAAGTTAAAAATGAGAAAATCAACATTAAATTTTTCATAAGTTAAAATAGTTTAAAAAATTGTTAGACGCACCTTCATTCTTGTTGGGGGGAGTCAGCCTGTACTTCGATAGTGCATAGGCATTTTTGTTAGAGTGAATGAAGTTTCTCCCGTTTTTGTCTTAGACAAATCGTACAATTAGGAGTGTATCTGATAGCACGATAGGATAGACACTAGCCTTTATTTGGAATGGACTTGCCATTCGAGTCGTTTGTACGGTGTAATCTTCTTCGACAAGGAATACTCCTTGGTCAAAGTGTCGTTTTCGGGTCTCGGCATCTAAGGTCGTTTGTAAAAAAGCCAGTTCCAGAAAAACATCGATTTGATAACTTACCAAAGCATAGATGATTTTTCCACATCGGGACGGATTCGCTAAGTCCTGAAAAACTTGCTCTGTTGAAACCGACTCTATTTTACAGATACCTAAATGTTTACAGTCTGCGCTGGCACGTCCGAGTACTACTGCTGCAAAAAACTGTTCTAATTTCGGGGTCTTAGATAGTAACTTGTTTTTCGTTAGTTGACTCGGTTGTTGACGCATCATGTCGCTGTGTTTTGATTTCGTTAATACAAATGTAAATAGTTAGCACCTAGTAAAAAAGGACAGTTAGATGGTTTTTGTTAGATGGTTTTATAGGTGTAACTCATCCTCAACAATAATATCTTGATACTGTTCATGTTGTTCAGTGCTCATGTTTTGAATATCAGCCTCTGATGTAATGATTCCTAATGCCATCAGTATGGCAATAATAATGGGGGTAAACATAGTTTTTGTTTTACGCTGTTAGAAAATTAGTTTTTAGTAATAGTTCTCCCTTTTAAGAGAGATGCCTTTAGGCAGAGGGTTAAATTTCTAGTATTGAATCAAGCTTTAATTCCTGTTTTGTTATTACAAAGATGCAATAGAAAGGGGCACATGAAAATGCATTTGATGAATATTCTCAACCACCTCGAAGCTTCTGAGAAAGAAACAGAAAAAGCTGCAACTTACTTTGAAGAAAATGCTATTTCGTTTACGGCAGTGCGGGATTATTTGGGAAGTTTACGAACGGGGCAAAAAAATAGCTTGAAAGTATAGTAGCTACTTCCAAGCTGGTAAAATCCAATTATATTGTTTTATTGATTAACAGGCTCTAGTCCAAGTCCCGAAGTAACTGTATGATTGCAATAACCTGCATCTAAACCACAATTCCCTTCCAAATTACATTCGCAGCCCATTATTTTTCCGCTAGAGTATTTTGTGAATTTACAAGACCTGCAACAAACCCCTGCACAAGTATGTGTATCGCCATTATGTGCCGCATAACTAAGGCCTCCATTATCAGATTGTAAACCAACTGCAAAACTAATAGGATTACCCTTTTTGTTTTCACCAGTAGCAATTAGATACCAATCATCTTTTCCTGTTGTTCCTTCGATATTTACAGATGTTATAGAGGCAAAATTTTTATTTGCCTTCAAAATAGATGCTTTAAGAGTTGCTTTTTTGGTTAAAAAAACGACCTCATTTTTTTCTATTTTACAAATTTTATCCGTTTCAGGATTAAATAATTGGGCAGAACAAGTAGATGATAGACATAATGTCAACAAAACAAACATGCTAAAAAATAGAGATTTAGAATTTTTCATAATTAAATAATTTAAAAAATAAAAAGTTAAAAATAAAAAGTTAAAAATAAAAAGTTCGATTCTCAATCTCACGAAGTAGAAGTATTACCTTTTGTTGAATTATGGCAGTTCATTTTACAATTATTGAAATGATTTTTTACAAAAACATGCTTCATTCTTCTGCGCTCGTTTATCTTTGTCCCAAAATTGATAACAATGCAAAACATACAACAAACCATCGAGCAAGCATGGGAAAACCGAGAATTGCTCAAAGAGAGTAGCACACAAGAAGCCATCCGAGCGGTACTAGAAGAATTGGACAAAGGAAGACTTCGAGTTGCCGAGCCTACTGCCGACGGCTGGCAAGTCAATGAATGGGTCAAGAAAGCCGTCGTCTTATATTTCCCGATTCAAAAGATGCATACAATAGAAGTTGGTCCATTCGAATTTCACGATAAGATTCCACTCAAAAAAGACTATGCCGCACAAGGCGTACGTGTCGTGCCTCATGCTATCGCGAGGCACGGAGCTTACCTCGAAAAAGGGGTTATCATGATGCCAAGCTATGTCAATTTGGGTGCTTGGGTCGGTAGCGGAACGATGGTCGATACTTGGGCGACGGTTGGTTCTTGCGCTCAAATTGGTCGCAATGTACACTTGAGCGGAGGAGTTGGAATTGGCGGCGTACTAGAACCATTGCAAGCTACGCCGACGATTATCGAAGACAATTGCTTTATAGGTTCTCGCTCCATTGTCGTAGAAGGCGTTCGAGTAGGGAAGGAAGCTGTATTGGGAGCAAACGTCGTACTCACCAAATCGACACATATCATAGACGTTACAGGAAAAGACCCAATGGTATATAAAGGCGAAGTGCCTCCAAGATCGGTTGTTATTCCAGGAACTTATGCCAAGCAATTTCCAGCGGGAGAATACCAAGTAGCCTGCGCGCTCATCATCGGCGAACGGAAAGAAAGTACCAATAAAAAAACGTCTCTCAATGATGCCCTCCGAGATTTTAGTGTAGCCGTTTAGTATGTGTTCAGGTTACTGCGTATCTAGGTGTTCACGTTGCTAATTGAACGTGGACACGTAGATACTTGAACACGTGAATACCCTTTCGTAAAAAACTCCATCAAAAATTTTAATATCCCAAACGAATCGTTTAACTTGCAAATAGTTAGTACAACAAAAGTTAATTATGACAACAGAAAAAAAACTACCTACCCAAGTTGCTGACAATAAGCTCAAAATTTTGGGTTTTGTCATCGAACGTACTTCCAAAAGGATGAAGCAATATTTTCAACGTATGTTGAAAGCTGCAGATGCAGGAATAACCGTTGACCAATGGATCATTTTACAATTATTGGAAAAAGAAGATGGTATTAGTCAGTTGGAAATAGCCCAAGAAACGTTCAAAGATGCGCCCACGGTTACTCGGATTATTGATTTACTTGTGAACAAAGATTTATTGATTCGTATTGCCGATAAAAAAGATAGAAGACGATTCAATATTCACTTGACAGATGAAGGGCGGGAAAAAATAAAGGAAGTCTTGCCTATAGCCAAAAAATTTCGAGCGCAAGCTTGGAATGGCTTATCAGACGAAGATAAAGGAAAATTGACGACTTATTTGAATCATATTTTTAAAAATTTAGAATAATGCATTATTATACGCTAGGAGACATTCCTCAAAAGCGGCATACTCAGTTTCGTAAACCTGATGGAGAATTGTATAAAGAAGAATTATTTTCTACCGAAGGCTTTAGTAATATGTATTCTTTATTATACCATTGCAATCCGCCAACACAGATTGTACAAGTAGGAGAACCGTATTCGGTTGCGCCCAAATTGGTACACGACAAACAGCTCAAACATCGAAGCTTACAAGGCTTTCAAATAAAGCCAGAAGACGATTATCTGAAAAGCCGTAAGCCTGTTTTGGTTAATAATGATTGCAAAATTTCCTTGGCTGCTCCTCGCAAAAGCATGACGGATTATTACTTCAAAAATGCAGATGCCGACGAAGTTATTTTTATCCACGAAGGCTCGGGTACACTCAAAACACCTTATGGGAATTTGCCTTTCGGATATGGCGATTATGTCGTCGTTCCCAGAGGAACGATTTACCAAATAGAGTTTGATACCGAAGACAATCGCTTGTTTATTGTAGAATCTACGGGCCCAATTGTCACGCCCAAACGCTACCGAAATCATTTTGGACAGTTGTTGGAACATTCTCCTTTTTGCGAACGAGATATTCGGAAACCACAAGATCTAGAGACGCATGACGAAAAAGGCGACTTCTTGTTTTTTATCAAAAAACAAGACCAAATATATCCTTATACTTACCTGAGTCATCCTTTTGATTTGATTGGCTGGGATGGCTATGTTTATCCTTATGCTTTTTCAATTCATAATTTTGAACCGATTACGGGTCGAGTACATCAGCCACCTCCAGTACACCAAACTTTTGATGGTAAAAATTTCGTGATTTGTTCATTCGTACCTCGTATGTACGATTACCATCCGCAAGCCATTCCCGCACCGTACAATCATAGCAATATTGATAGCGACGAGGTTTTGTATTATGTGGCAGGCAATTTCATGAGTCGCAAGCACGTAAAGCGAGGACAGATAACTTTGCACCCTGGAGGTATTCCGCACGGGCCACATCCAGGAACAGCAGAGAAGAGTATAGGTGCCAAAGAAACAAAAGAATTGGCCGTTATGGTCGATACTTTTCATCCACTTATAATGACCGAGTACGCTGCGGCAATTGAGGAAAAAGACTATTTCCAAAGTTGGTTGGATGATAAATTGACTCAAAATGGAAAGCACTAGATTTAAAAATAAAATTGTCGGCAGGAGAGTAAGGATATAGAAAAGAGGACTTCACTATTTTCTAGAACTTAAGAAAAAGACCTCGGCTGTCAACTAAAAGTATAAAATCAAAGGCTAACAAAAGCTGCTCGTAGGGCAAATTTGTTAGCCTTTTTTTAATTCAAATCATCTCTATCAATTTTGACTTTTAATTAACAATCTTTTCTTTTTTAAAACCGTTTAGAATTTGGTGTTTTTTCAAAACAAAAAAAACCAAAAAATAAACTTTCTACAGCAGGTAAACTGGACACTTTGCAGCTAGGTTAAGAGATAAACTAAGTTTAAACTTATGCTTGGATTTAAAAAATGGAGTGTCCCGTTTACTAGAACACGAAGTCATAAAAGAGAACTAAAGTTAGTTTTTTCAAAACAAACAAAACCAAAAGATAAACTTTCTACGGGAGGTAAACTGGACACTTTGCTGCTAGATTAAGAGATAAACTAAGTTTAAACTTATGCTTGGATTTAAAAAATGGAGTGTCCCGTTTACTAGAACACGAAGTCATAAAAGAGAACTAAAGTTAGTTTTTTCAAAACAAACAAAACAGAAAAATTAATATGAACCATCGCCAAAAATTCATACTACTCATAACAAGTATTCTATTATTTTCTATTCCAAATATCCAAGCCGAGCAAGTTTTGTTGCAAGCCCAAGTGAGCAATCCGAGTGCAAGACATATTGGTTTTGCCTACAAAAAAACGGCTTTGGCAGAAAATGCGAGTTTTTTTCGCATGGATTTGAATGAACAAAATGAAGCCCGATTTGAGTTAGATATTGATGCCTCCAAATTTATAGAATTGCATTATGACAATCAAATTGTAAAGCTGTATTTGGAAGTAGGCGACAATTTAAAAATATATTTCGATGGAAACGATTTACATCGTTCCATTCGATTTGAAGGAAAAGGAGGCGGAAATAACAATGTCTTGGCGCAATATAGACAACAATTTCGCTCTGCCGAGCAAAAAACCTACGAAGGCGGTTATTTGAAAGCGACAGTTGACCAAAGAATAGCGCAAAAAGCGGCTGCGGCAACAGCCGCCGCTTATGCAGCCGAGCTTCAGACAGAACAGCAAGAACAAAAACAATTTTTGGAAAAAAACCGTTCTCAAATCACTTCCTATTTATATGATTTTCTTCAAACAGAAATCAATTATACCAATGGAAGCAATCGCATTGCATGGTTTTTGGAACATCGCTATGAATCCTTGCAACGTTCCAAATCCGCTATCAATATATTGAAAGACGTTTCTTTGGAAAAAGAAACACTCTTGTCTCATGCAGCATACACCAATTTCTTGAAAGCCTACTTGTTTTATTTGTATTTGCCAGAAGATTTGTCTCGTTACAAAGTTCATTATCCTTTGTATCAAATAGCGAAAGAAAAGTTTACTGGAAAAGTCAAATATTATCTCTTGACAGACTTGTTGGTACAAGTCTATAATCGTTCGGGAGACGTGGAATTTGGGCATAAAAATTTTGGAGAGTTTGTCAATAATAACCCTTATCCAGCCTATACCGAAAAGGTCTTGGAAACCTATGGAGGAAGCTTGAGCGGCACGCCCGATGTGCCTGCGCCCAATTTTGATATGATAGATTCCAACAGGAAAGTCCTTGCATTGAGTGATTATGAAGGAAAGGTTGTATATTTGAGTTTTTGGGCAAGTTGGTGCAAACCTTGTATCGAAGGTTTCAAGAAATCGGAGTCTGTACGCAAGCGTTTGCAAGACATGGGAGTTGTTTTGTTGAATGTTTCGATAGATAAAAAAGAGGCAGCTTGGCGAGATGCCATGTTTCGCCACAATCCAATAGGAGTCAATGGTTTGGTACTATCTTTGGAGGACATATCAAAGAAATATGATATATCAAGCATTCCTTTATACCAGATAATTGATAAAAATGGAAAATTTGCCTTTCTCTCTGACAATGCCCAACGCAATATCATTGAAGAGTTTAGAGAACTCGTCGAAAAATGATTTGCAGTATTTGATAGCAAACGAAAGACGAACTATGAGAAATCCGCTTTTTAAGATAAGAGAACAAGGGAAATATGGATTTATAGACCAAACGGGTCAAACGGTTATAGAACCCCAATATGTTGAAGTCGAAGATTTTTACAAGGGTTTTTCCCGTGTCCGATTCAACACCAAACTAGTACCCCTCGATTCGCTTGGGCGTCTCCTGATGAAACATCTATTTAATTTTGTTGGCAATTTTGAAGAAAATTTGGCAAAAGTCCAATTGGTCAATCAATGGGGATATATTGACGAAAGAGGCAGCCTATCTATAGATATACAATACGAAGATGCGGGCGATTTTAGCGAAGGTTTGGCGGCTGTTGGTACCAACGGACATTTTGGTTATATCGACAAAGAAGGACAGGTTGTCATAAAAAATACCTATGATGCGGCGGGAACGTTCAAATCTGGACTAGCTCCTGTAAAAATGGATGATGCCATTGGTTTCATCAACACCAAAGGTAAAATAGTGATTAAACCGAAATTTGAGTCGGCAGGAAATTTCCAGAAATCAGTAGCGGTTATAAGTGAAAATAATAAGTGGGGCTTGATAGACAAAAAAGGAAAAGTATTGCTCCGACCTCAATTTGACATGGAAGATGGCTACGCCAATGGCGAATTTTTTGATGGCATGGCATTGACCATGTACAATGAAAAATATGGTTTTATTAACCAACAAGGAGAAGTCATCGTAGAACCTATTTATGATTTTGCAGGCGATTACGGCGAAGGCTTGGCTTTGGTTGAAGTCAATAAAGCTTATGGTTATATTGATATAAAAGGAAAATTAGCCATTTTACCTCAATACGAAGATGCAGGTGTTTTTGCGGATGGTTTGGCGCAAGTGAAAGTCGATGATAAATGGGGTTTTATCAATAAAAAAGGAAAAATCATTATCCCTCCAAAATTCCAACAAGTTTTTCCTTTTAGAAATGGCTTGGCGCAAATTATACACAACGGACAGTGGGCATATATTAATACCAAAGGTGAATTGGTTTGGTCAGAACCAATATAAAATAACAACAATCATGAAAAATATAACAACTTACTTACTACTTTTAAGCATCAGCGTAGTGCTTTTTTCGTGCAAAACACGAACGACCAATTCTGCACTCAAAAAAGGGGAAGTCTTGAAAACGAACCTCGATTCTTTTGAAAAAAATCGAGTAAAACTCTCGACTAATTTGGTGCAAAGTCTCGAAGAGGCAAAGGAATCTTTGACGCAAGAATCGCCCGATATTCCCGAAGTATCCAAGGATTTTGAAAAAGAATGGAGAGGTATCATGAGTCGTTACGACAAGCTCAGAGGTGATTTTGAAGCAGTTGGAAAAAGCTCACAAGATTATTTTGGACAGCTCAATGAATTGAGCGGCAATATCAACAATGAAGACCTTCGAAAAAGCGAATTGCAGAAGAATAAAGAGCTAGAAGCACGTTGGGCGACAACCTATCAGAAAGCAGGAGCGAGTATCGAAAAAATAACCAAAGTATTGGAATCAGGAAATGATTTTCACATGGTTTTGGTGGCTTCTTCTATTCGACAAAAATTGGAGCAAAATGTTGCGGAACTCAATAATATGGCAGAACAAGCCAAACTTCTTTTATCCGACTTAGAAGTTTTCACGCAAGCGGGCAGGAACTTGGTAGAGGGAGAAGGTTAGAACCGTCAATTTTGAATGTACTAATTTTGAATAACATAGCTAGACGTAGACAAAGTTCAAGTTCAAGTCTCAAGTTCAAAATCATGATGTTGACAATTCTTTGAACTTGAGACTAGAACTTGAAAAAGGGTCAACATCACGAGAGTTATTCAAAATTAGCATACTCAAAATTGGCTTTCTACAAATACCCACTATCGCCTTTCTCTTTATAAGCACTTTGAGTCCGATTTTTCAGTGCGCTTCTTCCAAAATAACCAGCAATCAATCCAAAAACAAAGCCACCAATATGCGCCCACCAAGCCGTGCCACCCGTAGCAGCCGCTTCGGGCGTGAGCGCAGCCGTACCACTAATAAATTGATTGACAATCCAAAATCCTAGAAACATAATCGCAGGTATTTTGAACATCCCAAACAAGGAAATCATTTTGATGCGAGATTTGGGAAACATCACCAAGTACGCGCCCATAACTGCAGAAATAGCACCACTTGCTCCCACCGAAGGGATACTTCCTGGGCAAACCGCTACAACTCCGTCGCAAGGAATACTCCCACAAGGATTACAGCAGGACTGTAGTATAGCTATATCAGCATTGAGGTAGGTACCAATATAAACATGCGCCGCCGAAGCGACCAAGCCACCTATAAAGTAAAATAAAACAAAAGGAATATTACCCACGATAGCTTCGATATTGTCGGCAAAAACCCACAAGAAAAGCATATTGCCAATGAGGTGCATCCAGCCGCCATGCATAAACATACTCGTAACAAGGGTAAACAAATCTTCGCCTTGGATAATTTCGGCAGGAATAGCGCCGTATTGACAAATGAGCGCATCTGCAAAACTAAGTTGATAGAAAAAAGCCAATATATTGAGAGCTATAAAGGTATAGCTAAAAATAGGGCGATAGCCTCCTTGTACTTGGTCGTCTCCGATGGGAAAGAACATAGCTTATGGTTTTAAATTTGAAAAAAAATCAACCTCAAAAATCAAATTCAAAACAGGACGTAGACAGCGTTTTATGGTCAACGCTACGGCTTGTACTTGAAGTTGATTGTTGAATTTGAAAAAACTTGTCTTACTTCGGTTTTTTATACAAATTGAATTTGCCGATACCTAATCTTTGTAAAAAATGACAGCAAGACACTCGCAAGACACCCAAGCCATATTTGGAGCTTCGAACAAAATTAATAGAAGAAGCTTCATCGAAATATTTGGTCGGGCAGGTTACTTCTCCAATGTCGAAACCTGCATACACAATTTGAGACAGCATTTCGTTGTCAAATACAAAATCATCTGAGTTTTCATTGAAATTGATGCCCAACAAAACCTCTTTGCTAAAAGCACGATAACCCGTATGATATTCAGACAGTTTGTAGTTAATCAATAAGTTTTGCGTCAGAGTAAGCATTCGATTAGCAATATACTTGTACAAAGGCATGCCACCTTTGAGTGCACCTTTGCCCAAAATACGAGAACCCAAAACCACAGGATACAAATCTTCTCCAATGATATTGACCATAGAAGGAATGAGTTTGGGCGTATACTGATAATCGGGATGTAACATAATCACAATGTCGCCACCTAGAGCGAGTGCCTTATTGTATAATGATTTTTGATTTCCACCATAGCCTTTATTTTGCTCGTGTACGATGACGTGTTTGATACCAATTTTTTTGGCCAATACCGAAGTATCGTCTTTGCTCGCATCGTCACACAGAATGACCTCATCTACTAAGTCAAAAGGAATTTCATTATATGTTTTTTCTAGAGTCAAGGCTGCATTGTATGCAGGCAAGACGGCTATTACTTTTTTGTTTTTATACATGGAAAGTGTTGTTTTCTCTAATAATCTTTTAGCAAATATAAATCCATATTCTGAAAAGATTAAGAATAAAAGCAAAATATGATTTTTATAATTTGAAAAAGCAGAATACTAGTGGCTCAAGACCGAAGTAATTGATAAGGAGAAATGAGGCTATTTTTTCGTAAGACAAGGCGTGAAGAAGGAACATAGCCGTAGCTACATGACTGAAGAACAACGCAGTATTACGGGAAAAGAGTCCATTTATGCTGTCAAGTATTTTCGTCTTGAGCCACTAGCCTGCGTCTGGCAGGAAAGAAAGAAAGATATATCAAGATAAAATAAATAAAGTATTATTAGATATTGGGTTGTTTCGCATATTTCCCTTAAATTGTGGATGGCGTTTAAAACAACCGTAAATAATTCCTCAAGTGAATATCCCTCATATTCCATTTAGGTAGATACAATAGACATTATTCTGAAAGAATTTAAAAAGGAGGCAGGTGGTGCAGTCACCCGCCGAAATAGTGGGCTTAGCGGCGGAGCCGCCAAGCTTTCTATACGAAATTCTGTAGAATAATCTTTAATGAATAAATTCAGATTTGCCTACCAAGCAAATTTTCGGAAAATAATAACTAAAAAAGTAATGATCAAAGGCTTACTGGAAAGGAAGTTTTTGTTCTGTAAACTTTTTCAAAGCTAAAGTAATAACAATTTCTGTTTGTAGCAGACCAGATTTTGTTCAATTACATATAACAAACTACATATAAAAAGCCCGTAATGACCATAGCCAATGTCATCGATCATACCTTGTTGCAACCAAGTAGCACAAGCAATCATATAAAAGTACTATGTACAGAGGCTTTACAATTTGGATTTGCAGCAGTTTGTGTACCGCCATTTTATGTAAAAACAGCGAGTTCATTTTTGCTCAAGCATCCTATAAAAATAGCCACAGCTATTGGTTATCCTGTAGGATATTCTACAATACCAGCAAAAGTAGAGGAGATAAAACGAGCAATAAATGATGGAGTAGATGAATTGGATGTAATGATTAATTTGTGTGCTGTAAAAGACGGGAATTGGAATTATGTAAAAAATGATATCGATAGTGTCGCTAGAATTTCTCACATGAGAGGAAAAACAATTAAGGTTATTTTTGAAACGAGTTTACTTTCTTCTGAAGAAATAAAAAAACTATGTGAGATTTGTAGTCAAATTGGAGTAGATTTTGTGAAAAATTCTACAGATTTTCAACAAACATCTGTCGATGCCGCCACCATTAGTTTACTCAAAAGTTATCTTTCTAATAAAGTGAAAATAACGGCTTCGGGTGGAATATCGAGCTACGAAGAAGCCATAAAATTGGTCAATGCAGGAGCAACGCGTTTGGCTTGTACGGCAAGTTTAGAGATTGTAAAAGGACAAATAGCCCAGCAAAATTCTTAATACATTTAATAGACATATTCTGAAAGAATTTAAAAAGGAGGCGGGTGGCGCATCCACCCGCCGAAATAGTGGGCTTGGCGGCGGAGCCGCCAAGCTTTCTATACGAAGTTCCGTAGAATAATCTTTAATAAACACACTAATTCTTCTTTTACTCCTACTTTTTTGTCATTTTTGGTTTTGCTTATCTTTATCTACTAGCTAACAGAAATGAATATTCAACATTTTTTCAACACCGTTTTGTTTTCTTATAACAGCTTTGAGATAAAAGTCTCGCAAGTAGCGATATTTATATTGTTCCTTGCTTGTCTTTATGTGTTGCGCCAAATAACCGTCAATAGACTATTGCCGAAATTGTATGAAGGCAATGGCGCAGATGCTAAGTCGAAGCGAAATTTGAACCGAATCGTCTGGTTTATTTTTATTCTACTGACCTTGTTGGGAGCTATATTTGTTTTCAAAATAGACTATACTCTTTTTCCAAATACTTCTTTTTATTTCCAAGTTTCTAAAGTACTCGAAGTTCTTTTATTTGTACAAATAGCTAGACTCTTAGATTGGATTATTTCCAAGGTGATGCTACACAACTACTATATCAATAGAGATGTAGAAAGGCAAAAAAAATTGGAACAAGAGAAACAAAAGAAAAAAAATGTAGACCAAGTAAAAAAAGAAGAAGAAATAAAAACCGAAAGCCAGGCTACTCAGACGATCCAATACATTGTTTATCTTATTTTGGCTATTGTGATTTTGCGTTCTTTTCGCTTAGAAGAGACTTTTCATTTTTCGAATTCAGAACATAATATAGATTTAAGTCTAACGAATATTTTATTAGCTCTATTGATTTTGTGTATTGCAAGGTTAGTTGTTTGGGGCTTGACCCAATTGGTTTTGTATAGATATTACAAAACAGAATCTATAAACATAGGCTCGCAATATGCCATCAATAAACTGCTGAAATATGTGGTTTATGTTTTGGCTTCTTTGATAGCTTTAGACCAAATTGGCATCCAAATGAATGTCCTTTGGGGTGGTGCGGCGGCTCTTTTGGTTGGAGTTGGACTAGGTTTGCAACAAACCTTTAATGATTTGATTTCGGGAATTATTTTGCTTTTCGAACGTACGGTCGAAGTGGAAGATGTTGTGGACGTAAACGGCTTGGTCGGAAAGGTAAAAAAGATTGGTTTACGGACTTCTTTGGTCGAAACTTTTGACAATATAACCGTCATCGTTCCCAATTCTAAGCTCATCGTAGACAATGTAGTCAATTGGAGTCATTATGACGATAAGGCTCGTTTTCATATCTCGATAGGAGTAGAATATGGCGTAGACACAACTTTGGTAAAAAAGTTGTTATTGACGGTTGCCCGTGAAAATATGTATGTACTGAATTATCCGATGGCAATCGTTCGATTTGTGGATTTTGGCGATTCGGCTCTTCTTTTGAGCTTCATTTTTGGACACGAAATTTTATCGTTATCGAAGATATAAAAAGTGATTTGCGATTCGAAATCGACCATGTTTTTAGAGATAATAATATTACGATTCCTTTTCCTCAACGAGTCATTTGGAGTCAAAAAAATACGGAGACAACGGATTAGGAGAACAAAAAAAGAAGCCCTTGTGACACCATCACAAGGGCTTCTTCATTAAGGGCGAATAGAAATTTTCTATTTCTAATTCAAATAATTTTCTTCAAAGAAAGTCGAATAACCATCTAGGCTTTTATCTTTTAAAATTTGGCGATAGTTATTTTGAGTGATTGGGTAAACCTCAAAACTCATTCCTTTAGGAATAAAATCGGCATCTGAACTAATGGCTGCATTATAATAAAGCATTGCTTTTTCTTTGGAAGCAAACTTACGCACCACCATAATTGGACGGTTGGTATCTGTACCCAAATAGATATTGGAAATACGCAATTTATCTAATTTATTATTGACTCGATTAAAGGCCGCAATAGATGATTTTGGCATCATTTATTTTGACATCACCTTTGTCCGTAATAACGATAAGCATATAATGTAGCTTATCTTCTTCTGGAATAAATTTCTTAGAAGCAGCTTCTTCAACTGCTGCACTCGTCGATACCGCAGAAGCTCCACGACCTTCGAGCAAGCGCAAAATTTCTTTGGCACGAGTTTGTTCAGAAGTATCTGGGTATTTGGCAATCACATCTTTTAGTGCAATTATGTAGGATTCCTTGCCACTAATATTTCCTGTACAGATAGCCGTGAGCAAGGCGAAACGAGCTTTCAAGGGATTTTCATTTCCAAACAAATCGCCTACTTTACTAGAACGGTCATAAGCTTTTTTATAATTACCTTTTTCAAATTCTTGGTAAGTCGCATCGTAATAATCAGAAACATTCTGATCTGATTTCATGACTTCTGCGGCATAATTTGGGTCGGTCAAAATCTTCGAGAAGGTTGTTGTTGGATATTTTTTGGTGATTTTATCTTTATATTCTTGAGCTTTAGCCGTATTGTTGCTATTGGTATGCGACAAATACAAATAATACCAAGCATCCAATTCATGCTTTGTTTTCGGATATTCGACCAAAAGACGGTCTTCTAAAATATTGATGGCTTTATCGTCTCGCTGAATGCGTTCTCGATATAATCGTCCGAGGGCAATCATGGCATCTTGGATGAGTGCACGAGTAGCCGTTTTTTCTTCTTCCGTTTTAGGAACATCTTTGAACATCTGTTCAATTTCAGACTTAGATAGCTCCTTGGTAATGTCTTCTTTTTCATCTTCTGTAATATCGTCTTCTGTAAAACCAGGTCGGTTTGAGCGACGCCAATCGTCAGAAAGTTGGCGGTCGTCCCAGATACGATTAAAATCTTTTTCCCCCTTTCTTAAACTCTTTTCATTGTAGAAAGGAAAGGTGCTCGGCGCATTTCTCAAGCCTCCAGTTGAGTTACCCAAAGTGATGCTTTGAGAAGTCGGAATGGCAGGGCCTTTAGATTTAGCAGCGGCACTATCTTTGGCATCAGCAATAGCTTTTTGTTTGCCTTCATTTATTTTTTGTGCTAGCTTTTTGAGTTCTTTTTCGTCCAATCCACTGATCATCAAAAGACTATCTTTTAAGGTGATGATTTCGATGTTTTCGGCAATTTCGATGAGGTTTTTACTCAAGCGTTCTATTTTGTCGTAACGTTCATCGCTTTCACCTATTACGCTTAGGGCTTGGTCGTAGTAGCGTTTTGCTTCCACATAAGCATCTTGTTGGTAATACAAATCAGCCAATGCGACAAAAGATTCTCCTTTTTGAGCGATATTTCCTGTGTTTAGCTCAATAGATTTCAATAGATAATCTATGGCAGCGGTCGATTGTTTGTTTTCGATAGCTACATTTGCCAAGGCAAAATAAATTTGGTCTTTGTACTCTATATTTTTAGCATCTTTCAGTGCACGCTCCAATTTCTTGATGGTCGCTTCTGGACTTGACTTCCCTGAAAGGTATTCATTTTGAGCCATGCTCAATTCTGCATTAAACTCCATTTCATAATCATTGCTGAACTTTTTGGCTTTATCAAAATAAGCCAAAGCCTGTGTAGCATTGTTTTGGCGCTTGTACAATTGTCCTAAGATATAAGCGTATCGAGCTTTGTTTTGACGGTCTTTGGTTATATCTATAGATTGTTCCAACCAAGGAATCGCTTTGTCGTATTCCTTTTGTTTCAAATGAAAATGAGCCATAGCTGGACCTATTTCTGCTCGAACAGCTTTGTAAGTATTGCCCGAATTCGATAATTCTGTAAAAATATTTTCGGCGCGATCATATTTTTCACGCTCTATGTATGTACGTGCCAGCCAAAGACGAGCTTCCTGATAAGCAGGTTCTCTTTTCAATGCTTTTTCTTTATCTTCGGTTGCTTTAGGTTTTTCTTTCTTCTTGTTATCGTCTTCTTTCTCAGGTTTTGGCGTTTCTTCCTTTTTGGGTGTATCAGGAGTTGGAGTCGTTGTTTTAGGCTTGCTTGGGGTCGATTTTTTGTATTTCTTCCCTTTCTTTTTAGCCTTACGCTTCTTTTTTATTTCTTTATTTTTGGCTTTACGCTCTTTTTCTCTTGCCTTCTTTTTTTGCTTAGCAGTCTGCTCTTTTTCTTTTTTGACTTCGTCTCGTTCTTTTTCTTTCTCTTTTTGCTCTTGTTTCTTTTCTTTATTGTCAACAGATTTACTGCCTTTTCTAGCTTTTTTGCTGTATTGCTTGGCATACTTTGCTTTCTGACGAGCAAGCGTTTCTGGATTAAATTCAGCTACGGTATATTCAAAAGTTTCTTCGGCAGATTCATAATCTTTTTTTAGATATTGGGCTTGTCCCATCAAAGTATAACAATCGTCTGTCCAATCGCTAATACGGTGCAAAGAAACCACAACCGAAACCTTTTCGATAGCTCTATCCAATTCGGGCGCAACAGGCTTTGGGTCTTTGGCAGCTACATATTTATAAACAGGCAATATTTTATTATAATTTTCCTGTTCTTGGCTGTTCAAGGCAAGCACACTTTCTTGCATGATAACATCAGCATTGAAGTAGCCGTTGAATTCAGCAGTAGTGTTGTGGTAAAATTGTTTCAAGAAAGACACATCATCTTTCTTTTTTTGAGTAGCGCAAGAGGATACTAAAATAAGCAAACCAAGTGCTAAGACGGTATTTATCTTTTTCATCGGATACAAATATCTTATCATTTTTAAGATTTCGAAACTAAAAAACGTTTTATAAACGTTAATTTTGCAAAAAATACTTTAGTTAAAGTATGTTTTAAGAACTTTGCGTATTTATTGGGTTATATTAAGTTGAAAAGAAAAAAACGTTTCTAAATCAACTATGTAACCAATAATTTTATACTACTTAGAGGCTGCTTTTGTTTCAGCATACTTTCTGTTTCAGCCTCTCTAACAATAGCTAATCGGTTTGGGCCGTAAGGATATTGGAAAAAGTAGCGTAAAGCCTTCTTTTTCGACTTTAATTTAAAAAAAAGGAATTTAGTTAATTAACTAGAAAGGATGTAAGTTTATTATAAATTTTTCAAACTTTGACAAGCGAATCTAAGCATATTTTTTTGTTTGGATTTGCCAATTACCTTAATTATGTCAAACGATAATAAAGAAAATGAAGCATTCCTAGAACGGTTGAAACATAAATATCGTCTAGTAGTAATGAACAACGACACCTTTGAAGAAATTGGTTCGTACAATTTCACTCGGCTCAATATGTATGTTATGGGAGGCTTAGCGGTTCTTGGCATAGGTATATTGACCATTCTGCTCATTTCATTTACGCCGCTCCGAAAGCTGATTCCTGGCTACGGCGATATTCGAGAACATGCCGAAATTTATAAGCTCAATCAGCAAATAGATCAAATGGAAGAGGAGCTAAAAGCGCAGAAAAATTATACGGATAGCTTTCGGAAAATATTGGTGGGCGATGTAGAAACGATAGATGATGTAGAAACGACTGCTGAGGAAGTTCCTGATAGTTTGCTTACGGTAGAACGAATTCAGGAAGACGAAGAGCTTCGCAAGGAAATAGAACTCGACGAAATAGAACAAAAAGAAGAGTTGGAAGCCAAAAAAGAAGGGTCTTCTCGTATTTTAACTTTGGATCAACTCAATTTTTATCCTCCTGTTAATGGTTCAATAAGCGAGGGTTTTATGCCCGACAAAAAGCATTTGGGTGTAGATGTGATGTCGCCCAAGAACACACCTGTAAAGGCGGTTTTGGATGGAGTTGTCATTACGGCAGATTGGACGGTAGAAACAGGAAATACCATTGCCATTCAACATTCCAATAATGTCATTTCTTTTTACAAGCACAACTCTGCTTTGCTCAAAAAAGCAGGAGACTTGGTAAAGGCAGGAGAGGCAGTTGCTATTATTGGAAACACAGGAACGCTGTCAAGCGGGCCTCATCTTCATTTTGAACTTTGGCACGACGGACAAGCTGTAGATCCTAGTTTGTATATACAGTTTTAGAAAATATTTGGAATAACAAATAGCATAAATAGCATTAAGATGGAGACGGCAATTATATTTAAGAAAATACCAGCTTTTGCCATTTCGTGTACTTTGATATAGCCACTCGCAAATACAATCGCATTGGGAGGCGTTGCCATCGGCAACATAAAAGCACAACTTGAAGCGATCGTAACGGGGATCAATATATGCAAGATACTAGCATCTAAGCCAATTGCAATACCTGCCACTACGGGACAAAAAATAGCGACTAAAGCCACATTGCTCATCAGCTCTGTCATAAACAATAGAACCAAAACCATCAAAGCACTGACTACAAATACATTGAGTCCTTGGTTGGCAGAAACGACTTCGCCAATAAAATCAATTACTCCAGAATCGGATAGTCCTTTGGCTAAAGCCAAACCTCCTCCAAATAAAATAAGTATGCCCCAAGGGAGTTTTACCGTATCTGCCCAATCGAGTGTAAATTCTCCTTTGCTCAACCGAAAAGGTATGGTAAACAAGGTAAAAGCCGCCAACAGACTGATACCTGTATCAGTCAAGTTCAGAAAAGGCAAATATTCGTTGATATGCATCCGAGCAATCCATAAAAATATAGTGAGGGCGAAGATGACGAGAACCCTAGCTTCTGTTTTTTGCAAAGGGCCCAATTTATCCAATTCTTGGTCGATGAGATCTTTGGAATTATTGATATTTGCCAAACCACTCGGATAGACAAATCGAACGAGAATTATATAAATTACTCCAATCATCAAAACAGAAAAAGGGACTCCGAGCAGCATCCAGTTTAAAAAGGAAATTTGAACGCCATATTCTTGCTCCATAAAACCGACCATAACCATGTTGGGAGGCGTTCCGATGATGGTGGCGATTCCGCCAACATTAGCTGCATAAGCAATTCCTAGCATTATACTCAAAGCAAAATTTCGATCCCCTTTGCTAAAGCCATCTTCGTCATTGATGAGCAAATCAATGACGGATAGAGCGATTGGTAGCATCACTACGGTTGTAGCTGTATTGCTGATCCACATACTTAAAAAAGCCGTTGCAATCATAAATCCAAGCACTACTTTGTTGGGACTCGTTCCTGTTATTTTGATAATATTGAGGGCAATACGTTTGTGCAAGTTTACCTTTTCTAGAGCAAGTGCCATCACAAAACCACCAAAGAAAAGAAAAACGATCGGACTCCCATAATTGGCTGCAACTGTTTTGGTGTCCATTATTCCGACTAATGGAAATAGAGTTAAAGGAATCAAAGCTGTTACAGAGATAGAAACCGCTTCTGTTATCCACCAAGTAACCATCCAGGCAGCAATAGCAATAACTTTATCTGCTTCGGGATTGATGACCGTAAAGGGCAAGTTGTAGAGAAGTAGGAATAAAATTGGACCTATAATCAAGCCTACTTTTTTTGTAATAGAATAATTGGTCATTTTTTTTGATTGAGGAGACAAAATAAACATAGATTCAAGGCAAACGCATTAAAATGCCAACACGCTACAGTAGATAAATATTTGTTTAAAATCTATATCACTAACAGTTGTTTTTGGCAGTCAAGCAGCGAAAAGAGTTCCTTTTATGGAATAGTTTAGGCTAAACATATCAACAATTAAACAAAAGGGTAGTTCTAGTGCGTTTGCCCTGACATAGATTAGGGTTTGCAAAATTAATATAAAAATTAATTCCCATAGAGCAACTTAGTAGATGAATAGTAAGTAGAATAGAAGAAATAGGGCAAAAAAAATCAAAAATAGATAGTGTTTAGACTACAATAATTAAGCTAGCCTAGCCTTTTATACTAAAAAGTCGTACCTTTGCGGCTTACGTTAATTTCAACTAGATATAAATAATATTTTATAAATATGGAACAGAAGCACGAATTGGAATCGTCTTTTAATGAAAAAGGAGAATCTTTAAGCCCTATTTTGGCTAATGAGATTAAAAATTATATGATAGATATAGATGGTACTATCTGCGACGATATTCCGAATGAACAGCCTGAGCGTATGGAAACGGCTATGGTTTATCCAGATGCCCTCAAAATGCTCAATAAATGGTACGACGAAGGACATGTTATTACCTTTTTTACCTCTCGTACCGAGGCACACCGAGCAGTTACTGAGCGTTGGTTGGCCAAACATGGTTTCAAATATCATGGTATTCTTTTTGGGAAACCAAGAGGAGGAAATTATCATTGGATTGACAATCATATCGTAAAAGCGACTCGTTTCAAAGGAAAATTCACGGATTTGGTGGTCAAAACCAAAGAAATAGAAGTTTTCAAATCATAGAAAGAAAACTAAAAAACATTTTTCTATACCAAAAGGCTGTTGGATTCACTTCCAACAGCCTTTTTTTATTCCCTTTATCGAATTGCTCCTTGGATTTATCGAGTATTTTTTTGGGTTTTGAAAAAAAAGCACACTTTAGTGGTAACGAATTACCAATAGAAGACATTAAAGAAGTAAAAGGAGCTTAGAGCATCTTTTTCTTCTTTAAAAATCGAACAAGATAATGGCGGCTTTGCTGCCGATATCTTGTTTGAAAAAACGGATAAAGAGCTATGTGAAAATTTAATTCACATAAATAACGATTTTTTAACAGTTCTTTAAAGAAAGCGAGGCAACAGATTACAATCTGGAAGTGTTATATAGATGAACATATCCATAAAATGAAAAGTAGATGTAATTCCCTTTTCATTGTAATCTCATAAACATTATAATCCACGCAGTATGAAAAATTTCAGAAAAATTAAATTAGCTCTTTCGATAGGGCTTATCAACAAAGCAGAAAACAGCAATTTGTTGACTTCTGTAAAAGACATGATGAAAAGCTTTAGCAATGAAGTTGGTAACTTCATAGAGCTTACTACGACAAACCAATTCCCTTTGAACGCATCCCTGAACAATCAAACGTATGCGATTCGGTATGAAAATGCCATTTTAAATGTGAATGTCGTAACCAATACCAATACTCGATCTCAACACATCCAAGGTTTCGACCTCAGATAAGATAGATATACAAACCGAATACGTACAATCCCTTAAAATCGAGAGAGGCAGGCTATTTAGCCTGCCTTTTTTGGTTTATAGATGAAAAATTACGCTTACTAGCAAAATTCACTTATTTTGGATGCTATTACCAAAAAAGAGAATCAATGCTACATTCCAAAAAAAAGCTTCCTGTTCAGAAAGTTATCATACCCATTCTTTTTTTCTTTGGTTTGCTCCTTTATGGCTTGTTTATTCATCCTCAGTTTGTGGGGGAGAGTATGCTTCCAATTGAAGTTTTGATTTTAATTGCGATTTGCTTCAATAGCCTTTACCTTTTCCGATTGGGTTTCGATTGGGAAGAAATCCAACAACACATCGTCCAAAAAGTAGGCGAATCCATTCCTGTCGTCCTTATTCTATTTGCGATAGGAGTATTGATTGGAAGTTGGATTGTGAGCGGGACGATTCCAATGCTTATTTATTATGGAATCAATTTGGTCAATGCCAATTGGATTTATTTGTTCTCTTTTCTTATCTGTATTATTTTTTCGCTCCTTACGGGAACATCTTGGGGTTCGGCAGGAACGATTGGAATTGTCATGATGGGAATAACAGAAGTGTATGAGGCTGACCTTGCAATTACCGCAGGAGCAGTTGTAGGAGGAAGTTTTTTTGGGGATAAAATGTCTCCACTTTCGGATACGACCAATATTGCTTCGCTGGCAACAGGCGTAGATGTAATCGATCATATCAAATCCATGATTTATACTACAGGCCCTTCTGCAATCATTGCTGCTTTGATCTATTTTGCCTTGTCGCCATATTTTTCGGGTGCAAACCCCACAACAGCATTAAGTTTGGATTCCGTTAATCAAACCTTGGCGGAGTTGGATCAATTGTTTCATTTCAACCTACTGCTATTGCTGCCGCTAGCAGTAGTCGTGTGGGGAAGTATCAGGCGCAAGCCCATTTTTCTGACCTTGCTTGGCAGTGCTTGGATTGCCATGTTTTTGGCTTTTATCTTTCAAGATTTTAGCTCCAATGCCATTTTCAATAGTTTCAATAAAGGATTTAGTGTAGAAATGGCAGCAGGTTTGGAACTCAAATCCAATGTCATACAAATTCTGAACCGAGGGGGATTGTATAATTTGATTGATGGAATTGTGATTTCTTTACTCATTTTTGCCTTTATTGGTACGTTGGAAGTTATCAATGCCATTGAAATTTCCATCCATTCCATCATGAATAAATTGCAAAAAAAATCGCATACCATCGCTGCAGCACTCACTTCTACTTGGCTTACCAATCTGATGGCTTCCAACCAATATGCTACAAGTTTTATTATTGGAGCGGCTTTCAACAAGAAATTTGATGCCATGAAAATCGAACGAAAAGTATTGAGCCGATCGATTGAAGATGCAGGCACAATGATGGAAAACCTCGCTCCTTGGACGCCTTCGGGCGTTTTTATGGCAGGAGCTTTGGGTGTGAGTGTTTTTGAGTTTGCGCCTTATCAGTTTTTGTCCTTGGTTAATATTGTAATTGCCTATATTTTTGCCTTTACAGGAATTGCTTGTTTTTATAAAAAATAAGTTTTTGTGTATATCTTTTTCTTTTCCAAGAAGGTCATGTTACATGACTTCCTTATCTTTGTGCCAAGAGAAAATTCCTTTTTTTGAGAAAACAAAATACGTTAAATACGATGGACAAACTCGATGCACTCAATCAAGTAGCCAAATTTCACAAAACATTCAAACATCCAATTTTACCAGAACCCATTATTCCTGCAAAAGAACGCTGTGCATTGCGTGTTAGTTTGATTGCCGAAGAACTCAAGGAATTGGAAGAAGCCATAGCTGCCAATGATTTGGTAGAAGTTGCCGATGCGCTTTGCGATATTCAGTATGTCTTATCTGGAGCAGTTTTGGAATTTGGTTTGGGCAATAAATTCCGAGCATTATTCGACGAAGTACAACGTTCTAATATGAGCAAAACTTGCAAATCGAAAGAGGAAGCAGAAGCAACTATGCAGCATTACAAAGAAACGAAAGGAGTCGATTCTTATATGAAGCAAGAAGGGGAGGTGTATTTGGTTTACCGAGAAGGTGACCACAAAACCCTCAAATCTATCAATTATTCACCTGCAGATCTAAAAGGAATATTATACGGAATTGAATAAGTGATTTTGTAAATCACACCTGCTTGTCCCGTACCGCAGGTCGGGAAATTGTATAATGCCGTACTGCTTAAATTCTATATCCGAAATAAGTTAATTAAGTCGGTATTGAAAGGGTGAAAAAGGGTGAATTTCAAATTCAAATCTCAACTTCAAGCTTGTCCGACGACAGGCGGGCTCAATTAGATGTTGACTATTAGTTTTAGACTAAGGATTGTTTTGTATAGGTTGAATTTGAAATTTGCATTTGAGCTTGTGTTTTATTTTTACTCCTTATAATTTTTCAATAAGTTCAATTCCATTTTTATACGATAATACCATTCTCGTTGCGTGGCTTTGTCCATACTATGACGCGTGTGTATGTCGTAATTGCGTTGCTCATTGTACCACGTTTCTAGGTTGTTTTTGACAAACTGCTCGAAAGCAGTCTCTTCTCCACACTTAAACTCTTGCTGCGCCAAGAGTTTTCTCAATTTTCGAGCATACAATTCGGTAATATCAAAATGCAATTGCTCGTGCGCCAAATGGTATTCGGTATAAGCTTGGTCTTTGACCCAAGAATTATCCTTTTCGAAATAAGCCTGAATTTTATAATTGATTTTGCCGTCTTTGCAGCCTTTATAATCTACGATACCTGAAGAGGTAAGTGCATATATTGCCTGATAATCGTAACGAGGATTTCCTTCAAAATCATCCCAACTCAATTGGTAATCATCCGACCAATAAATAATAGTCGTTCCTCGGTTTCCTGTAAACAGAAAAGTAAGTAGGATAAAAAATAAACCTTTAAAAATATGTGTGTTCATAACAATCTATTGTTTTTATATATCAAATAGATTGATTTTTCGTTTTTGTAAATCGCTTTAATCCAATTCAATAGCTGGATCCCAAAAGTGTACTTTTAAGTTTTGGACAGTATGGTTTTCGATTGTAATTCCTTCATTTTCAAGTAATTGTTGCATCATTGTTGGGTTAGGAAAATGAATTCTTCCTGACAATTCGCCTTTTCTATTGACTACTCTATGAGCAGGAACGCCAGATTCTGAGCTAAAACTTTTGTTGAGAGCCCAACCAACCATTCGAGCCGAACCCAATTCCAGATAATTGGCAATAGTTCCATAAGTACTCACTTTGCCGGAAGGAATTTGTTTGGTCAATTCAAAAACCTGTTGATAATAATTAGGTTTTTCGTTTTTCATTTTGCTAAAATATACCTGTAAAATTGGTTTAGAAGTGATATCTTTTGTTTCGGAATGAAAAAAATGTTTAAGTTTGGGGAAGATTTGAAACACTTTAATCCGTCTAATAAAAATGCAGCTTTTTAAGCTAAGATACAAGTTTTGCACCCTATTTTAATTCATAAATTTTCGATTCATGCTAAAAACAAAGATAAAAGCAAGCCAAATCACCAATCTAACGGATGCTCGATAT
This sequence comes from Caprella mutica, assembly GCA_947561585.1. Lineage (NCBI taxonomy): Eukaryota > Metazoa > Arthropoda > Malacostraca > Amphipoda > Caprellidae > Caprella > Caprella mutica. Next base: position 76,077 of record CANNZV010002514.1, read on the forward strand.
TTTGCTGCTTGGGATGTAACTTGGTTGGGCTTTTGCCTCACACCACATGAGGCTCATTTTATGCCTCCTGTGCAAGTGTCTGCTATCAAAGAATGGGTTGAAGGCCCCAAAATTGTAGGAGAGTTTGGAATACAATCTGCTGAAGAAATTCTTTCAATGGTGCAAAGTCTGGGTTTGGATATGGTGCAATTGGATATGTTTGTTGGAGAGGATGTTTTGGATATTTTAGATGGCGTTTCGATTATCAAAGAAATTGTAGTCGAAAAGGAAGCTTCCTTGATTTCCGATATTCGGTTTCATATAGATAAATTTGAAGCTTATGTCGATACATTTTTAGTCGTTTTAGATAAAAATGGCATCGCTTATAATGATTTGGGTAAAAAATCAATAGAGTTCCTAAAAGAAATTTGCCAGACCTACAATATTGTATTGAGTATCAATGTCGATAGCAAACAATTAGATGAATTATTGGAAACAATAGAACCACTTGGTTTGCAAGTCAAAGGTGGAGAAGAGGAGAAGGTCGGCTACAAATCCTTTGATGAATTGGATGATCTTTTTGAAGCTTTGGAAACTTTTGAATAAGCTAGGAGCTCAATAAAAGTAATATTATACAGTCGGATTGCGATTCACATCGCCCTCCGACTACTTGTTTAAATCGGATTGCGACACTAGTCGCAATCCGATTTAAAATGTGAAGATTTAAACCTACTGAGGAATAACGGTATCGTAGCTTACTTTTATTAAATTCGGTACACTTGTATTGTCTACAGCTATACCAAAAATACCACGATCTACCATTGCAGAGCCTTGCACACGCATGGTTTTTTTGTCGATTAAAGTAAAAACACTTTCCATTTTTTGACTTTTATCACGCATACTCAATTCCATATCGGCAACATACATATTTTTTCCTTTTGCCCGCACATTCGATATTTTGAGCATTGCATTTTGGAATTTTTCCACATCGAAATAATCCCAAGCTTTGAGGTGTTCGGTCAATTTATCACTTTTTTCCCAAATAGAAGTTAGGTCAATATTGATATTAGCATTCAAGCTTTCAATATTATTTTTTTTCATTTTCACATCCGTAAAATTCCATTTATTGAATTTTCCATTGGCACTATAGCGTTGGTTGGCAGCTTCAAAAGTAATAGAACCTGGCGTAGTTTGCATAACAGTTTCTTTGCTCGGAGGAGCAGTAGTTGCAGCTACTTTTTTGCTCGTATCACAAGAAAAGAAGCACAAAATAGAGGCTAATAAAAGAGTATTTAAAATGAATTTCATGTTTGATAATTATTTTGATTGTAAATAAAATTTCATAAAAAATTGTAGTGTATCTTTAGAAGGCGAAGGTCCGTCGGGGCCTTCTACCTGAAAATGGTCAAACAAAGCTAATTCGAAATTGGTATTGACTTGCAATCGGATGTCCCCTTTTTGATTCAAAAAGGGTTCTATTGTAGCAGGAACAGTCAAGTTGATTGTTTTGCCCAATAAATTGAATTGACCGACGGCTTCTACGGCAACAATTTTTCCTAGTTCTAAAGGCTCACTTGGAGCTTTTGTTAGTTTGAATGTAAAACTAGAAGTCGGAAAATTAGCTTTCTGAAGCATTTTGTTTTGTACCTCAAAATCAAAATCCTTAGAACCCATCGTCACATTTTCGATAGCTACTTCAAAAAATCCGCTTGCGCCCAAAAGAACATTTTCTTTTCCCAAATCCAATGTTCCAGACAAGGCTTTAACCTCGCCAGCATAGCTATCGAGTGGCGGCAAAAAACTAAAAATGACCAAAGGTTCATTTTTGTTTTCGCTAGGAGCAATCGTCCAATTTTGAGCAAAGCTGACCTCTTCAATTTTAGCTATTTTTCGTCGAATGGGTTTTGAAGGTAAATCTAAGCGCAATTCTGCCCAAGATTTGCTAGGAATATCTAAAGAAATGGCTTCAAAAGAATCGCCAATTTCAGAGTCTTGTATTTGGCGCAAAATCTCTTGTTCCATGACTTGCCCTGCTTTTTCAAAAAGGGCAAGTCTGTTTTTCCATTTTCCTTTGACGAGTCCAGTATTGTATTTTTGAAAAACGGGTTTGATACAATTGTATTGAGAAAAAAGTTCGGCAGCAATCGTCAAGTTCTTTTTGGAATCTATATAAGGATATAAATTGATGTAAAAACTTCTTGTGCTACGAGTACTATTATATCTTTCTTTTGCTTCAAAAAACTGCATTCCTTTAGAAATAGCCTTATTGACTTCTTGATTAAAAGTAATAGCATCAAAACCTTTTGGAATCGTACCATCCAAGGGTGTAATTTTTAATGGTGCAGCAATTTGGCTTTTTTGTTTTTGCCAAAGCAAGCCTTTCTTGCTATTGTTGGTGTTTTTTTGATGAGCCAAGCGACTCGTCCGAATGAAATTTTGGAGACGAGTGCTATTTTTATACCGACCATAATAATAAGACCGACCACTATAGTTTTGAAAAACAATAGTAGGGGTATAAGTGATTGCTTCGGGAGCACCTTTTTGTATGTCTATCAATAGAAAAGAAACTTTATTTTCTTTGGCAAGTTCTTCGAGGGTATTTTTGTCCTCGTCTGTGAGTATTTTGTTTTTTGAATCTACAAAAACCAGTAATTGCTCGGATACTGCTTGCTGCGCTTGTGTAGCTATATTCATTAGAAAAAAAGCCAAGAAAAAAAGCCAGTTCATTTTGTTCTTTTTCATAAAAGATAAACTATTCAAGCCTCGAAAAGGTTTATTTATTTTTTTGAGGAGGCAATCCAATCAAATTAGCATTGACCATACGTGTTTCTAAATCTTTTCTATACCCTTCTGGAATGTCTCCATTGATGTATTTTTCAATGATAAGACTAGAAATAGGTGCAGCAAAGCTACCTCCAAAACCGGCATTTTCGAGATAGACGGCTATTGCTATCTGAGGGTTTTCTTTTGGCGCAAAGCCATAAAAAATAGAGTGATCGGCCCCGTGAGGATTTTCTGCTGTCCCTGTTTTTCCACACACAGGCACGCCAGGAATATAAGCCGAACGAGCGGTCCCCATGGTCACTACACGCTCCAAACCATCGATGATAGGTTTATAATGATCAGGGTCGATAGGAATCGTATTGGGCGTTCTATATTTAATATCAATGAGGGTGCTATCATTTTCAAAACCTTTGACCAAGTGTGGTTTGAAATAAAAACCACGATTGGCAAGGGTTGCTGCCAAATTTGCCATTTGTATATTGGTCAATTCAATTTCTCCTTGTCCAATTCCAACCGAAATAATGGTAGGAGAACGCCATCTTCCGTTGGGATAAATTCTATTGTATAAACGGGAGGTCGGCAAGGAACCTTTTTTCTCTCCTTGATAATCAATTCCCAAAGGTTTGCCCAAACCAAAAGCATCGAGGTATTCATTGAAACGATCGAGTCCTTTTTCTGGGTTATGATAACCTTCTTTGTCGATGATTTCTCGAAAGAGTGTCAAGAAATAGGAGTTGCATGAATGTTGCAAAGCAATACTCATATTAGCAGGATATTGATGCTGGTGGCAACCCATGGCATGATTGACATTCCAATAATGACCAGAACAAGCAACTCCTTTATAAGGATGCCAAACCTCTTCTTGAAGACCAATAAGACCTACAATGGGTTTGAATAAAGAACCAGGCGGATATTTGGCGGCAATAGCTCTATTGAAAAAAGGTTTTAAGGTATCTTCTTGCATTTCTGTAAAGATTTTACCTCTTTTATTGTTGACAACGAGTAAGTTGGGGTCGTAGGTTGGCGCACTTACGAGAGCCAAAATTTCTCCTGTACTTGGTTCGATAGCAACGATACTTCCTCGCTTATTCTGCATAAGGGATTCTGCATAGCGTTGCAATTCTAAGTCAATAGAAGTCACCAAGTTTTTACCCGAAACAGCGACCGAATCCAAGGTTCCATTTTTATAAGGTCCTACGACTCGACCAAGATTGTCTTTGAGGAGATATTTCATCCCTTTTCGACCTCTCAAATAGTCTTCATAAGTTCCTTCTAAACCTGTACGTCCGATATAATCCCCTAAGGAATAAATCTCTTTATTGTCGTCAATTTGCTTTTGATTGACTTCACTAATATAGCCCAATAAATGCGCTCCAACCGTATCGGGATAACCTCTGATAATTCGAGTTTGGATAGAAAAACCAGGAAATTCATACAAACTTTCTTGCAAACGAGCGTAAGTGTCAATGGGTATTTTTTTCTGGAATATAAAAGAAACAGCTTTGGAATAAAGATGGCTTTTCCAGTTTTTTTCAATTTTTTTTATAAAAGAAGCTTTATCTATTTCGAGTATTTCGCATAGAAAAACTGTATCCATATTGGGATCCAACTGATTGTAAGTGACCATCAAATCATAAATAGGATCATTGTAAATCATGAGGTCGCCCGTACGATCATAAATTAAACCACGAGAAGGGTAGAGGACTTTTTTCTGTACACCAGAAGTCCGAGCTCTATTTTGGATGGATTGGTCAAATAACTGTAAATGCATTGCTTTGCCGACCAAAATAATGGCCGCAAGAGCAAAAATAAATCTAATTATATATTGTCTTTCGTTGTATGCTTCTGCCATTTACCAGATTTTTTCCGCTTTGTTTTCATCGACCCATTTGCTCCATTTTTTATTATAGGTATGAATTTCTTTCGTAGGGGTATCTTTTTCTTTTACGACAGGGAAACCTTGATTCATCCATTCAAAGATACTTCCATATAAATTATAAACATTGAAAAAACCGTTTTTTTGAAGTTGTTCGCCTACTTTTTCGCTCCGATAACCAATAGAGCAATAAACGACTATTTTAGCGTCTTTGGGAATTTCGTTGAGTTGATTAATATCAAAATCATTATAACCAATAAATTGAGCATTGGGAATATGACTTACGTCATATTCTTCTTTTTCTCTGGCATCCAAAATATAAATAGTTTCTTCCGTTTGAGCCAATTCGGCTGCGCCTATAATCGGTACGCTAAAACTGATTAATTGACTTATTTTTTTATCGAAAGAAGGATTAAGAATTTGAGGACGAACCTCAGGTGTTTGGGCGCATGCACCAAACACAAATAAGATAAAGAATGAGTTGAGCAATAATTTTTTCATAAGATATAAGTGTAGCGTTACATTAGTTATGGCAATCGCAAAAAAAGCCTTTTTGTTTATTCGTTGAACCGTTTATAATACTATTTTTTATAAAAAAATATTGATTTTGCTATAAACAATGTAAACAGTTACACAATTAAACAGGTGCGTTGGGATTCCCTGCCTGACGGCAGGTAGGTTGCGATTGCCATATTACATTAGTTTTACAATTCCAAAGGGCCATTTCCTACTTTGTCGGAGATGACTTCACCATTTTCACAAAGTGGAACAAGTTGCTCTTGTACAAACGCAGAAACTTCAGTTTTGATATTATCGGGATACAATAAATGTAGATTTGGTCCCGCATCCAAGCTAAAATAAACAGGCAATTTGCTTTCTTTTCTAAATGCCCACAATCGCTCAATCATGCTCAAAGTATTCGGACACATCAAAATATAAGGCGGGTAAGAAGTCATCATGAGTGCGTGAAGGGTCAGGGCTTCGCTTTCGGTGATTCTCCCGAAAGCTTCCAAGTCGCCCGTCTCCAAAGCTGAAAGCAATTGTGTTAAATTGCCATTGGCTTGTCGGTATCGGTTTTCGGCATAAATATTTCCGTCCATCAGCGCATGACCAGCAGTACTAGAGACGCTTTTTTCGCCTCTACTAGCAATCAAAATATCGTCGTGGAAATTATGGAAAATTTGATGTACTTTTTCCTGATAAGGGATGGCAAACAAATCAGAAGAACCTTCAATCGCCATAGTTTCGCCCCAAGCGCCCAAGCCTGCGTAGATCGAACGGCAAGCACTTCCAGAACCCAATCGAGCGACAAAAGAGGCTTTTTGACGAAAGTCTTTGTCATTGCCGAGTGTTCCAAAAAAGCGATGTTCCAAACTACACAAACACAAAGCCAATGCACTCATACTCGATGCCGAAGAAGCAATCCCTGCCGAATGCGGGAAAGAATTATCGGAGCGAATGGTCAAGTCCAGTTGTTTGAGAAAAGGAAAAATCGAAGTCATTTTTTCTAAAAAAACGACCAGTTTTTTTCGGAAAGCTTCATTGGCTTCATCTTTGAAAAAGAAGGTCAAGGCGATGCCTTCATCTGCGCCTTTTTTTGGACGATATTCCAAATAGGTTTCGGTAAAAGCATTTTCTAGTGTAAAACTTATAGAAGCATTTTTAGGTAATTGATTGCCATGTTTGCCCCAATATTTGACCAATGCCAAGTTGGAAGGGCTTCTCCAAGCGACTCTTCCTGCCTCAATTTTGGCAGTTTCAATGATAAGGTTTTGATTTTCGTACATCGACTATTATTTTATCCAGCGAAGATAAAGAAGAAAGACAATTTAATAGAGAATTGTTTAAAATAAAGAAGAGTAGTTTAGATAAAATATTGAAACGTAGCTTTTTTAAAACCATAAAAGGCATATAAGTACATTTAAGAAATAGACAGAACTTGTATTGAGATTGTTAAAAGTAAATCCAGAAGCTTAAAATTACAAAAGCTGTTTGTCAAGGCAGGTAGGAGTTTTAATTGGCATTTTAATTTTTATTTCTTGACTTTCTTCTTCTTAGGATTTTTAGGAACAGGGTCGGGGCCATGTCCAGCCCAAGGATGGCAACGACCGATGCGTTTGAGTCCGAGCCAAGTGCCTTTGATAACACCCCATTCTTGAATGGCTTCGATCATATAATGAGAACAAGTCGGTTCATAGCGACAGCTAGGCCCAATGAGTGGCGAGAGCGTAACTTGGTAAAATCGGATAGGAAGTATGAATAGTTTTTTTAGCAAAATTTAAAATTGTATATGATCTTGTGCATCTCCTTTGATGAATAAAAAATAGACTTCTTTTTCCTTCGGTCCTGTTACATTGATGATGTTTTTTTGATCATCAAAAACTTCCATCAATAAATCATTTGAAATAGTCAATTCTTCGAGAGAATTGACTCCTTTGACTTCGAGATAGCACCAAATGGCAGCCAAATCTTCCGAAATTTCTTTGCCAAGATAAGTATAATTGACTGCATTTTGATTGACTTGGAGCAAAAGCCGTTGATTGATATATCGCTCTATATACGTATCCGAAGTTTCGGCTTCTTTTTCGGTAGCGATAAATAGCTCTTTTGCGCCTTGTTCGGCGAGGGCCAGTTCCAAATCATCAATAAAAAGATGAAGGGTTATTTGCAAGCTTTGTTCGATTTCATTGTACTCAATCATACAGCGACTGAGATGGAATTCATGTAGCACAGGTAAGGGCGCAGTGAAACCAATCGTAGTGTACAAACAAAATAAAAGAACTATTATTTTCCGCATTTTTAAAATTTCAAACTCTTAAAAACATACTCCAATTGTTGCATGTGGTCTCGTTTCTTTTTGCCTGGAGCATGTACAAATCCATCAATAAAAATAAGTTCATTGGTATTGGGATTCAACACAAGATAAGAAATAAATGAACCACCCATAAAATCATTTACAATATCCCAAATACCTCGAGCTTCTATTCCAAATTGACCGTTTATTTTTACATTTTCAACAAAAACGGGCAAATCGACATCGTTTATTTGCATATAAGTACTGTCTATTTCGGTTGTAATATATTTTTGTCCCAGTTCATCTCGTATAGCTTTGATACCTTCCTTAGAGAGTTGTTTTTTATTTGTATAAGGAATTTTATACAGCATAATATTGCTACTCAAATCTCGTAATTCCTTTCTTAGCCACATAAAATCGCCATCATGAGTTGCCAAAACATAATCGGATGGAATCTTGAGCGAAAAACCCAGTTCTGCTTTTATTTTATTGTTCAAAACAATATTGTCTCCCATTACGTAAGCAGAAGCGGAAACTTGTTTTGTATCAAAGTCGTTCACCTTTCGGGTAATCAAAGGGAATTTTTGACGAACATTATCCATCAATGCTTGTTCGCTATAGCCAAAAAGGTAAATCAATAATTGTCCTTGCGCCCACTTATTTCGACCCGCAGTGGAGTTAAAGGTTTTATCTTCTTTGGCTCGACGGATATTTTCTGCCCGTAAATCTTGTTTGATTTCTTTGCTTGCTCTGGAATCATCATCGGACAGGTCGCCAATAACCAAGTAAGTGCGAAGCTGTTTGCGCAAGGATTCTTGTTGGAGTTCTTCCATTGTAAAATGACGCAAATCAAAAGTTGGTTCTGGTTGAGGGAGAATAAGGTAAGGTGTTTCTAAATAATATCGAATAGAATCGCCTATGGGCCCGTCCCAAATACCTTGGTCTGCAACCACCACAATTTCGTTGGTACTACCAATAGCAACAGGCAATGCTTCCATGTTTTTCAATTGTTCGGAAGAACAGCTCGTGAAAAAACATATAAAAAAGCAAAGGAGTATAATTAAAAATGATTTTAATCTCATTAGGTATTGTATTAAGTTTTAACAAAAATACTATTTACTAGTTCAAGTTCCAGACAATTTAGTGAAAAAGAAGATACTATAACTTTGTTTAGGAACTATACTTGAATAGATGCTAGCCCCATTTCTTTTGGTGGGCAATGAAAAAAGTATAGACAATAAATAAAATGATACTTTTGCAAATGATAGGCAATTACAATAAAGAACAAACAATTTTAAGCTAAAATATTTATGAAAATTCAATTTCTTTCATCTCGTCCAGCGGCAATAGATATTGCTATAATCCCTTTAGGAAATCAACAAAAAAATAAGCGCACAAAAATTGCGAAGCAATTTGGCTTAGATACTAAAATGCTTCAAGCGGATTTTCAAGGAAATGCGAATGAATTATTTAAAACCTATACCAAGCAAGGAGCCAAGCGTATGTACCTTTTGGGCTGCGGCGAAAAGGTCGATTTTAAAACAATCGTTGAGGTCTTTAAAAAACTATTCTTTCAAGAAGGAACGTACTTGAAAGGAAATATTTGTATTGACTTTTCTTTTTTTTCCAAAAAAGAACTCGTCATAGAAGCAGCTATCAATGGTTTGCTATTGGGAGGCTACGATGTTGGTTTATACAAAACCAATAAAACCAATAAAACGAAATCTTGGAAGCTGTCCATTGTAAGTAATTTGAGTAAAGAAAAATTGAAAGCAGCGAGCCAAAAAGCAATCGCAACCGCAGAAACACAGTTGCGTGTGATGGATTTGGTGAATGCGCCTAGCAATAAATTGAGTCCTCAAGAAATGGGACAATGGGCGATAAATTCGGGCAAAAAGAATGGTTTTAAAGTCAAGGTTTTACAAAAAAAGCAAATCGAAAAAGAAGGCTTGCATACGGTTTTGGCAGTCAATAGAGGAAGTGAATTGCCGCCCACTTTTATCGTAATGGAATATAAAGGGACTTCAAAAAAGAAAATGCCTAAAATAGGTTTGGTTGGCAAGGGCGTTACTTTTGATACAGGCGGAATTTCCATCAAAGGGCATCAAAATATGCACTATATGAAATGCGATATGGGAGGTGCAGCCGCTGTGCTTGGCGCAATGGAATTGACGGCTAAACTCCAGTTGCCTGTCCATTTGGTTGCGGCTATTCCAGTGACCGACAATTGTGTAGATGCCAATGCTGTAAAGCCAGGCGATGTCATAGATTCATACCTTGGAAAGACAATAGAAATTATTGATACAGATGCCGAAGGACGATTGATTTTGGTAGACGGAATTGCTTATCTCAATAAAAACTATCAGCCAGATGTATTGATAGATATTGCGACTTTGACAGGAAGTACGGTGCGTACATTAGGTTATCATGCAGGAGGTTTGTTTTCGAATAATGAGCAATTGATAAAACAGCTTTTCGAAGCAGGACAACGCACAGGCGAACGCCTGTGGGCTTTGCCGATATGGGAAGAGTATTTGTCGGAGATTCGTTCGGATGTAGCGGATATAAAAAATTTTAGTGGTAGACCATTGGCGGGTGCCATTGTTGCTGCCAAATTTATAGAGTTTTTCACAGAAAAGCATCCTTGTTGGGCGCATTTGGATATTGCGGGGGTCGCATTTGGCGATTCAGGATTGTCTAGAGAAAAAAGTTCGACAGCTTATGGCGTAAATTTGGTGGTTGATTTTTTGAGCAATTTTTCTAAATGATGCAACCTTTATCATTTGAAGAGTTTCTTTTTTAGAAAGGCGTTAATATCATGTTAAAGTGAAATGCTTGTAAAAACAAGCATTGATGAATAGCGTTTGATTTTTATAAAAAAGAAATTCGTAACTAAAAATGAACAACAAATGAAACAGCTCTTTTCTCTAATATTTGCGGGCATTATCGGAGGTTTAGTAACGCTAGGAGGTGCTCAATATTTTAACTTAAATACAGAAAAAAGTATTGATTCTCATACTTTTGCCAAAAATGTAAATCAAACGATTAATATTCCAGCTGGAGCAAAGATGGTTCCTTTTGATTTTGCCAATGCAGCAGAAATCGCTACCAAATCTGTGGTTCATATTCGAGCAGCGGAGAGCAAAGATTTAGCACAACAGCGTCGTCAAGACCAACAAAGAACCGACCCATTTGGTGGTTTTTTTGATTCAGACTTTTTTACTCCATTTGACTTAACACCTCGCTCCAAATCAGGAACTGGTTCGGGAGTTATTTATTCTCAAGATGGTTATATTGTAACAAACAATCATGTAGTTGGCTTTGCCGATGAAGTAGAAGTAACTTTATATGATAATCGAATCTTTACCGCAAAAATAGTTGGTACATATCCACAAGCAGATTTGGCAGTTTTGAAGATAGAGGCAGAAGATTTGCCTATTTTAAAACACGCCAATTCCGATGCTGCTCGAGTAGGTGAGTGGGTATTGGCAGTAGGCAATCCTTTGGAACTAAATTCTACCGTAACCGCAGGAATTATAAGTGCCAAAGGACGAAACTTAGACATTATTCGAGAAAACAATAAAATAGAATCTTTTATCCAAACGGATGCTGTAGTCAATCCAGGAAATTCAGGAGGTGCATTGGTCGATGCACAAGGACAATTGCTAGGAATTAACACAGCCATAAAGACCCAAACAGGTCTTTATGCAGGATATTCATTTGCGATTCCTGTCAATTTGATGGAAAAAATAGTAAATGATATTATTGAATACGGAGATTATCAAAGAGCTTTTTTGGGAATCAATATTTTTGATTTGGATAATGAGTATGCGACAGAAAACAACTTGGACTTTTCGCAGGGAGTAGTTATTGACAATGTAGTTGATGGTGGTTCTGCGCAATATGCAGGTTTATTGCCCGGAGATATTATCATAGGAATCAACAACAAAGACGTCCATAATGTGCCCGAATTGCAAGCGGTAGTTGGTAGTGCCAAAGTGGGAGAGACTATTTCTGTTAAGGTGAATCGGAATGGTAAAATAAAAGATATTGAAGTGTATTTAAAAAATGGCTAGATTTTGGTATAGAAAAAAAAGGAAAGCTTCGATGTTGCAGGTTTAATTTATTTTAGGAATTTCTTAACATTTTTTTTGCAACAAAAGCCTCATTTTTTTAGTTTTAAAATAAAAAAATATGTATGAGTGGTTTCGAATTTAACCACTTTCAATTATAAAGAAACTTGTTTAAAGTTGGTTTTTCGTTTTGTTTTGATGCGTCTGTCTCATTTATTTGAGGCAGGCGTTTTTTTATGTTGCTCGATTTGGGTACTTTTGGTAAGTGCCTTTACTAAATCGCTTGTGGAATAACGCCGACCTTCAGAAAAAACTTAAAATACTGACGTTTAGGAACGTTTTTACGTTTTTTTGAAGGTTTTAAAAGGCGATTATTGCACCGATTTTAAAGGTAAATCTACTTTTTAGAGAAAACTCAAACAGCATGAAAAAAGCTTTACAGAAATCATGGAGGGACTTTGTGTCCTTACTCTACCCAAATTTGTGTGTAGCGTGTCGAGAAAAGCAACCTATCCAAAAACATATTCTTTGTGTTCGTTGTATAGGGAATTTGATACCCACAAGTCATCATGAAGAAGCAGAAAATGCTTTTACAGAACGATTTTGGGGCCGCATTCCGCTACAGTCAGGAGCAGCAATGTTTCCTTTTGTCAAAGGTGGGTATACACAAAATTTAATTCATGCCCTCAAATATGGAGGTATATTCGATGTAGGTATACGAATAGGACAATGGTATGGTCTAAAACTCAAAAAAAGTCCACTCTTCAATACAGTAGAACTTATTGTGCCGGTTCCCATTCATCCAAAGAAAAAACATACAAGAGGTTATAACCAAAGCGATGCTTTTGCACAAGGACTTGCAGAAACCATGCAAATTCCTTGGATTCCCAATGGATTGAAACGAACGGTTTTTTCAGAATCACAAACCAAAAAATCCAAAGAAGAACGCTTAATCAATGTGCTAGAAGCCTTTGAAGTAGATGCTGCTGCCAAATTAAAAGGCAAGCATATATTGCTCGTGGACGATGTCCTTACAACAGGAGCAACTTTGGAGGCTTGCGCTTTGAAAATATTGAAGATACCAGACACGAAAATCAGCATGGCAACAATTGCCATAGCTAAATAAAAATAATGAATATGAAAAAACTAGCTTTAGTTTTTTTTGGACTTATACTAAATATAGCCCTCTTTGCCCAAGACAATCCTGCCTATTTGTTGTACAATAATAAAGGAAAAAAAGTCTCGTATAAGAAAATGATACGAAGCCTTGAGCAATCCAATATTATTTTGTTTGGGGAATACCATAATGATCCCATCGCACATTGGTTACAATTGGAGGTGCTGGAAGGTTTGCATCCAAAAGTTCAATTAGTCTTAGGAGCAGAAATGTTTGAGACCGATAATCAAGAAGCCTTAACGGCTTATTTGGAAGATGAAATTGATAGAGCAGCATTGGATACATTAGCACGTTTATGGAATAACTATGATACAGATTATAAACCCTTGGTCGAATTTGCCAAGGCGAATGATTTGCCTTTTATTGCTACGAATATTCCGAGGCGATATGCTTCCCGGTTGTTTCGAGAAGGTATAGAATCATTGGAAACACTTTCTGAAGAAGAAAAAAATTGGATAGTGCCGCTTCCTTTTCCTTTTGATATGAATATACCTTCGTATAAAGCGATGTTGGAAATGGCAGATGGAAATGAAGATTTCCCGAAAGCACAAGCAATAAAAGATGCGACAATGGCTTTTTTTATACTAAAAAATTATAAAGAAAATAAGACCTTTTTACATTTCAATGGAACGTATCATTCCGATAATTATGAAGGTATATTATGGTATTTGAAAAAAGAAGAACCAAGCCTAAATTATAAAACGATTAGCATCGTTTTACAAGATAATATTCAACAATTGACTCTCGAAAATAAGAACAAAGCAGATTTTATCATTTGTGTTCCTAGCAATATGACAAAAACTTATTAGTTCAATCAATAATATATTTATAGAGAATTATGTACCTATTTTAAGAAGAAACCGTCTATTAAGATGCATGTGTTTATTTTATAATTTGTAAAACTTGAAATCTTATGGAAAAATCGATTGAAAAACTAACGAAGTTTGTATGGGATTACGCCCCGGCCGTAGTTGGAGCCATCATAACTCTTGTTATAGGACTAATGCTTATTGGTTGGGTAAGCAATTTATTTAAAAAGGTATTGATTAGGAGAGGTGTCGATGAGACGGTTACGCCATTTTTGACCTCTTTGGTCAATGTAGGATTGAAAGTCATGTTGATGTTGGCAGTAGCTTCTAAATTTGGTGTAGAAACCACCTCTTTTGTTGCTGTTTTTGGAGCTTTGGCTTTTGCTATAGGAATGGCATTACAAGGCAGTTTGGGACATTTTGCGAGTGGTGTCTTATTGTTGATTTTCAAACCATATCGAGTGGGAGATTTAATTACGATAGGCGGGGGCGAAACAGGAACGGTGAAAGAATTACAAATATTCAATACAGTATTAGCTACGCTTGACAATAAGCGAATTATTGTACCTAATGGTGTGGTAACGACGAATACAATTACCAATATTTCTGGACAAGAAACAGTAGGAGTAGAACTGATTTTTGGGATAGATTATGGCGATAGTATAGATAAAGCTCGGGAGCTTATATTGCGAGTTGGTAAAGAGTGTCCTTGGATATTGGATGCTCCAGAACAAGGAGTCGTTGTTGCGGAGTTAGGCGATAGTGCAGTGAATTTGGCGACACGACCATTTTGCAAAAGTGAACATTATTGGGATACTAAATTTTATATGTTAGAAAATGTCAAAAAAGCATTTGACAAAGAAGGAATTAGTTTTCCATTTCCTCAAATGGATGTACATTCTATTCAGAACTAATAGAAATCTCAAAAGCCTAGACATTGTTCTTCGAAATGTCTAAGCTTTTGAGTTTCATAAAAACCTTAACTATATTAACTTGCGATTATGAAGTAATTAAGATATTTTTGTAATCAAATTTATCAACTCTTTTTATATTGCTGGTCTAAAAAGACTTATTGAAACAAATAATGAGTTCTTGCGTTTTTCTAAGAACTTATTTAAACAACACTCCCGTTTCCGATTATTAATAATCTCTAAACAAGAGATTAGCCAAATGCATTCCCCGCTATTTTCCTGAATTGAGGTTATCGAATAACTCAGAGAATAAGCAAAAAATTCATACTTAATAAAAGGCTATACAAGGATTTTATATTCTAAAGAAGTATAAAGCTATTGTGATATTTAACATTTAGTGAAGCTTTAAGACTTAAGTTAAGTAGTGACAAAAGTATATAATGAAAGTCTCAATAATGGCTTTGAAATAAAGTTGTTGTGAGACTCTACACTATGATATTACCCATATCCAAATAATTTTAAAAAAAAAGAAAACCTCCTATGAAAGTTCTAAATTGGTTACTGTGTTGTTTTTTGGCAGTTAGTTTGATAGCCTGTGCAAGTGAGTCCAAACCAAAGCCTATTAAAGTACCCAACAAAACCACCAAAGTTGCAAACAAAAAGAAAGCAACACCGAAGAAGAAAAAGAAACCTTCTCCTTATTGGACCAAGTTGCAAAAGGAACTAAAACTGAATGCAAACCAAGTAAAGCAGTTGAGGAAGCTTCATTCTAGATATATGAAAGAAAAGAAAGCATTACCGAAAGTAAATGGTAAACCAGATTCGGAAAAACTAAGACTAATCCAATCTTCTCATAGAAAAAGGATGAAAAAATTATTAGGAGGTAAATTATATGCACAAAAAGTAGCTTTTGATAAAAAACAAACACAACTGAAAAAGCAGCAACAAGCAAAGAAAAAGCAAGCTCAAAAAAAGAAATAACTTCAAGGTTAACCTTTAAATAATCTCATTAGAAAAGAACATGTTTCGGAAAATATTTTTTTGGTTGAAATTTTTATGGATATGCATAAGCAAGCCCTTCGCTTTGCTTAAAAATATCAATGCCAAAAATTTATCTATTCTGTTAAATGCTACTAGAAATGAATCTCCTAGAGTTATTTTATCGAATTTAAGAGATTTATTGCTTATTGGGCCGAAGTCTCAAGAAACAAAAAAACTTGATTTGTTATGTGATGTAATCACGAGTACCGCAACGAATTTAGAGATAATTGGTTGGGCTTTTTCCAAGGATGAGATTGACAGAATAGAAATATACGGAGATGATGCTTTTTTGGGCTTAGCTAATTATGGTGCTGCTCGACCCGATGTTTATCAGGAAGCAAAAGATAGAATTGTTACCGAAAATGTAGGTTTTGATTTCAGTACCAGAGAGAAAAACTATAAAATTATTCGGATAGACGCAATTGATAAAAAAGGAAAAACGGTTTCTATTTATAGAAAAAGTTTAGAATTTTCTATCGAAGATCAATATCAAATGATATTGGATAAGGAGAAATCTAATCGAAACAAAAGATATATCCCGATACCCAATAAAATATCAACGGCTATTTGTTTATATGATTTAAGTGATGAGGATACTTTTTCTATCAAGGAGATTCGGAAAACACTTCAATCCACCAGAACTTCCTTCCATCCCAATTGTACTGTTTTATTATTATCTACCCTAGACCGACATCAGAACGAATTTGAACAAAGAATAAATGAAGGGACAAGCTTGAGATTATGTCGATTAGACAATTTTAAAGCTAGTATCAAAGAAACCAATTGCGATTATGTATTGTTTTTGGAAGTTGGAGATGAACTAACAGAAATATCTTTGCATAAAACACAAAGAGTTATTCAGAAAGAAAAACCTGATTTTATTTATTTCGATGAAGAACAATGGTTGCCTAACAAAGAATTGCCTTTCCCTTTGTTTAAACCAAGTTTTGATTTTGACTTATTGACCTCATACAACTATATAGGCAGTTCAGCCATAGTTAATGTTAAAAAAGGAAATGAATTGAACTGGTTTGAAGATAATATTGGTAGAGACATTAATTTATATCAATTTTTTCTTAAATTTTTGAGTAAAACGAATAAAGTTAGCAATATATCAGATGTACTCCTTAAAAGGTATAAAGACAATGAAGCCTTTACCAATAGAAAGGCTCTGGAACATTTTATTGCGACAAACAGTATAAGTGCAACAATAGAGGAGGGGAAAGTTTTGGGAACATACCGATTGGTTCGGATAATTGGCCATAAAAAGAAATTGACTATCGTCATTCCTTTTAAAGATAATGTTGAAATTCTTCAACAATGTGTCAAAAGTATTTTAGACAAAACACTATATGATAATTTTGAAATTCTATTGATAAGCAATAATAGTGTAGAGCAAGAAACATTTGATTATCTCAATAAGATTAGCCTAAAAGATGACCGTGTAAAATGGAAAGCCTGTGATATTCCGTTTAATTTTTCAAAAATAAATAATTGGGCGGTTAAGCAGTGCAATTCCGAATACATCTTATTTATGAATAACGATGTAGTGGTTATCAATGAAGGATGGATGAGAGCGATGGTAGAACACATACAACGTGAAAAAGTAGGAGCTGTAGGCGCAAAATTATTATATCCAGACAATTCTATCCAACATGCAGGTGTAATAGTAGGCATTTATGGAGTGGCGGCACATGGGCACAAGCACTTTGATACAAATGAATCAGGATACATGAATCGAATCAATGTAATACAACGATTCTCTTCCTGTACCGCAGCTTGTTTATTGGTCAAAAAAGCTTTGTTCGATAAAGTTGGCGGCTTCGAAGAAGCACTCAAAGTTAATTTTAATGATGTGGATTTATGTTTGAAATTTAAAGAGGAAGGCTATCAAATTATTTATACTCCTTACGCAGAAGCGTATCATTATGAGTCAAAGACAAGAATAACGGATAGTCCTTATTTAGAAGAAGAAATTGCTTTTATCAAAGATAAATGGAAAGTCTTTTTGGAAAAAGGTGATCCACACTATAGCCCCAATTTGACGCTTCAAAAAAGAGATTTTAGTTTGAGGGTTTGATGATGTGGCAATGAAAAATTAAGAGGAATGTCTAGACCGATAAATGAAAAAAAGTATAGGGGATATTTGGGGAATTTGCGAAAGCGCAAAATTTCAGGTTGGGCATTTGAAATAGGAAATAGAAATCCTGTTACAATAGATATTTTGATTAATGGTAAATTGGTAGGGCAAAGCTTAGCGGATAGGAATAGACCTAATTTAAAAAATAAAAAAGTACACCCCACAGGTAAATGTGGCTTTGAATTTACCTTACCCTTCATCATTGATGAATCGGAGATTGTAGAAATAAGGGCCCTTGTTTCCAAAACTAATTTTGAACTCAGTCAAAGTCCAGTATTCAACGAAAAAGATACCTTCTTTTTCTTGCATATTCCTAAGACGGGAGGGTCTACATTTAGAGAGTTGATTTATAAGAATTTTAAGCCCTTTGAAATATTTCCCAATCTTTACGAATTGGTCAATGTTTTTGGAGGCAATTATGCACCGATGAAAGAAGTGGTGCTACAAAAAAATAAGTGGTTTACGTCCCAGCGCAGCATATATATGGGGCATTATCCGATTGGTTTTATCAATCATTTTCAGATAAAACCCAAAGTGATTGTTTTTTTTAGAGAACCTATAAAGCGGACTATTTCCAATATACTCCATTTTCATCGAAGGCACCCTAAATTTAAAGGCAAGCCCATCGCTGAAATCATTAAACCGAATGGAGCATATAATAAGGCTTTGCTTAATGTGCAAGCCAAATTATTAGGTTATAGACCTGCTAGAGATAATTTTGAAGAATGCCTTCAAAATTTAAACCAATGTGATTTTATTGGTTTAACAGAAAATATAGAAGTAGATATAAGGCAATGTGTAGAACAATTTGGCTGGGAAACAGCCCAATTTAAAACAAAAAATGAATCTTCTAAGAGAGAGTATGAAGCGATTAAGGAGGAAATAGGGACATACAGCGAAGATTTAAAAAGCTTGAATACATTGGATTTACAACTGTATGAAAGAGTATGTAAAATGAACTCAAAATATAAATAAACTGCGCTAGTAAGTTGTTTGTTTTAAGTATTCTATTTAAGAATAAATTTCCAAAATATATATATATAGTGAATCTTAAAAAATTTTTCCAAAAGAAAATTCGAGAGAGGGTTCTTAAAAACCAATTAAATAAGGTGACATTTTTTTTTGATGATGACTTTTACAGAAAGTTTTACAATCTTGAAGGAGATAGGTCAAAATTATTGTTACACTTTGAAGAGACAGGCTTTGAATTAAATTATAATCCTTCTCCCATTATTGATATAGTTTTTATTAAAAAAGAATATTCAGTATCTCATTATTCAGATTTTATATCGTTAATATTGAAAGATGGTGTGATTTTATCTGATTTTTTTAATGTAAAAACTTATCAAAATAATAATAAAGATTTATTTGATTTACCTTTTAGCTACCTAGAACATTTTATGAAACATGGTAGACATGAAGGGAGAATATTCCATGATAAGCATCAGTACGATTATGAAGCTTTGAGTAATAGGATTATAAATGGGAAGAATGAAATAAATTTAAGTGAAATAGAGAAATCAATTCCCAAAGAACCAAAGAGAAAAGAATCATACCAACCCTTCAATAAGATTTCAGAAGAAAAAAGTTCAACGAAGAAGGCTCCTAGTAAAAATACCAAAATACAAAAGAGTAAGCCCTTCGTAAGTAAAATAAATATTTCTTTTTACGAAAGATTGCAATTTACATCTAATCATGGGAAAGCTATTAGTTTAATAATTGATGGAATAAAAATAGGCAAGTCTGTATCAAATCGGGTTAA
>CANNZV010002515.1:0-95365 GCA_947561585.1 Caprella mutica
GATTACCAATATGATAATGATATAGCCAAATTATAATGATAACCAATATGATAATGATAACCAAAATGATAATGATATAGCCAAAAATGATAATGATAACCAATATGATAATGATAACCAAAATGATAATGATCACCTAAATGATAATGATAACTAATATGAAAATGATAACCAAAATGATAATGATAACCAAAATGATAATGATAACCAAAATGATAATGATAACCAAAATGATAATGATATAGCCAAAATGATAATGATAACCAAAATGATAATGATATAGCCAAAATGATAATGATAACCAGAATGATAATGATAACGAAAATGATAATGATATAGCCAAATTATAATGATAACCAATATGATAATGATAACCAAAATGATAATGATAACTTAAATAATAAAGATAACCAATATGAAAATGATAACCAAAATGATAATGATAACCAAAATGATAATGATAACCAAAATGATAATGATAACCAAAATGATAATGATATAGCCAAAATGATAATGATAACCAAAATGATAATGATATAGCCAAAATGATAATGATAACCAGAATGATAATGATAGCCAATATGATAATGATAACCAAATGATAATGATATAGCCAAAATGATAATGATAACCAATATGATAATGATAACCGATACTTATAGCAGATACAGGTAATTCCTAATAAATATTGTGCCTCTAATAAATTAATAGATAATTTTAATGAAATATAAATATATTAATAAATATTTTGCGCCGCTATTCTAGGAAATAGCCCAAGAATTAAAAATTGAATGAAATAAAAGAATTAAAAATGTGATGAAATTCAATAATTAGGAATTAAAGGTAATTTCAAAATTTCCAAATTTAAATAAATTTCAAAATTTCAAAATTTAAAGAAATTTAAGAATTAAAAATTCAATGAAATTCAGGAGTTAAAAATTTATTGAAAAGTTAAACGATCAATTTGATCAAATTCCATATTAAAAACAAAGTTTTCAGTTTTCACATGTGAAAATCAAGACTACATGTGTACCATATGATATTCTCCTGGCCATGAATGATGTTCAAGAGAATTGCCGGTCATAAACTTTATAGTGTAGACTATATAGTCGCACACTTGTATCCAAATGTTTCAGATATAATTTTAACATTATATATTTTAAAAGAAACGGCAGCGCTGCAGAGAAAAAAAAACTCTAGCGCTTCTATAAAACGTAACAGCGTTGCCGCTTTACAAAAACGAAGCGCTTAAATTAGATTTGTCAATTTTTTTCAGAGAAAACTTTATTTATAGGTTGTGTCACTTATCTGAGATCTACTAAATTGTATATCAATTCGAAATTTAAATAAGGACGCTATTTTTGTTGTCGTTTTCAGGATTCTTCAGATATGGAATAGAATACAATAAATGAATAAATTTAGATAGCCTATGCTCAAGCTTTAAATACGACATAAAAAAGAAAATCGATAGGCCACTGTTTACTGTGTAGTGGAATATATTAAATCACAATGACATTCTTCTTCGAAAATAAATAATGATCAATGTAGCTAATTAACTATCAAATACTTTCATCACATGACTTGCTAAATAATAAAAAGTGAAGAAATAGATAATAAATTTCATTAATATAAAGACGATATAATATTAATAATAATATCGTATAATAAAAAAATATTATATATTCGAATACAGTTTATCTGCAATGATTTTTTGGCTATTTGCTGATTTCAAATTTCCAAATAGAAAACTTTAGTAACTGTAATAATGATGAGAAATATTTTAACATTACCCTGGGTCATGACGAAATAATTGAAAATTGAAAATTTGAAAATGTGATTTGTGCAATTAGCATCATGTAGCGACTCTTTTCCCTGATAGTAAAACAATAGAGTTAACATGGATTGATCCTGGGTATTATTATTTCAAATTATTCAAAATCCTAACATTCAAATCACTAAGAGTCAATTATTCAAGAAACTAATTCGGAAATCTGCCGACATAACTATTTTCTCTCATTTAAAACTCAAATCAATTAAATCGGTGAATAACTGATTAAAATATAAGTGTAATGATCTTCAGAAATAACAATGTAACCATAAGTAAATTGCTATATTTTGTCTCATTTGACATTGCAAGAACATTTTGTCAATTGATTTTGAAGAGCAGTAAAAACAATTGAAATAAATATAGTAAATTCATATCACTCTCTAAAATTAAGAGTGAATTACGAAAAATCTTACATCTGAGAAATGAATTTACTAAATATCTGATAAAAATAAAATATAAATAGCAAAATATTGAGGTAATCACCAAACACGTGAAGTTAGAAAAAATAGAGTTAATTTAAAATAAAGTTGTAAATTCATGCCTTCACTTATAAAATTTAAGCTGAAATGTAAATACGTAGTACCTACCTGTATAAAAAATGAATGGATTATAATAACTTGTATTAAACTCTGAAGTAAAATTGAATGTAAAGTAATCGAAGATAAATAAATAGAGCATAACAATTAAATGATAATTTATAAAAAAAATTAAAACTAATCACTCGACTTACCATTAATGAAAGGAAAAGAATAATCACTGAAATATTCATTTTAGTTAGTTACACACTCCGAATAAAAGTAGTGATTAAATCTCCAAAACCTTTCTAAATATATATATATATATATATGAAATCTTTTAAATTACAAAGAAAATAGAATATTATATTTTAATTTCAACATTCGTGTCAAATTTGAAAAAATTACTGTATAAAAAATACAGTTATTTGGCGTAAATCACAGCCATTGCAAAATAGAATGTAGCAAATAAACAAAAAAATTACAGTTATCATCAAATCTTCAGAAAAAATGGAAATACTAACGTATCACCTAACTTCAACAACAAAAGTTTTCAAATCAATGTATTTAATGCACAGTATATATCCATTCCCTAGCACATCTCAATGAGTATAATGAACAACAGAACAAGGTAGCTAGTTCTAGTACTGCGAGTCAAGTGTCTCCCAGCCACTTTGGTGGCTGCTGTTCCGTTAACAGCCAGTTGCTAGGTAGCTCCTCCTATCCAATCGGCAATCACGTTACAAAAGTCGAAAACAAATCTTCGGCCTTCCCTTTAATGAAAACTCAGAATTAAAGTGAACGGCAGATGCCAAAAAAAACAGGAGATCGCAAAATATATTGCGTACTCTTCGTCTCACTTGTAAAACAACAATAACTGGCTTAGCCAGTTCACTGTACATGTGAACGGAACGACAGCCTCTAAAAACCTTATTTTACTCTTCATTGAAGTAAACTCAGTATTTATGGTTTGAGACTATGATCTAAAATCATACATGCATATATAACCAGAAGTGGGCACAGCGCCGCTACCGTTTTTCTCATGGATTATATTTAATTGCATGTTATAATTTATTATATACGATTTATTTATTGAAGTTTTCAATTCATTTTCTTCTTCAAATGCAGCAATTTAATAAAACAGTAAGTCTAAACACCGAGAGGAGAAGTTAATAAACTCAACCTCATTTTTACACATAGAAACAGAGGGTTGAAAGAACCCCCGATGACTCACCTTTAGGGTACATGCGTAGCTCCACTAACAATGGAATATAGTGTAAATCTCCTCCTGCCTCAACTCCAAGTTGCACCCATGACTTTATCACAATTTCAACTAAAGTTGCCGGGAAGTAAAAGGTTTTCACTCTGACGCATGTACCTACTGGATAGAATTAAACATCTGTGAAAAACATCGCTATAGTCTTCTCTCTGATTCACTTTACCTGGTTTGAAATATCTAAAATTAATACTCTAGATTTTAAAACTTTCTAGAATGTCGAATTTATCGTGTTAAGAGTATTTTTAGAAAATCAAACGGATTTTTGAATCATTAACACTTGATTTATTTCGACATACTTTCCAGGATATTTTAAGAGACTATCCAACAGAATTAGCTGATATTTTCTGGAAACATCCAGCCTATGGTCCTACAGAACGCTATAGATTTGTTTTACGAAATTCGGACGGGTTTTAGAATTATTCGGACTTTAAATTTTAATGGAATACATTGCCAAATTCAAATCTGGAAATATGTACATAGTAACATACGAAATTAATATAAAAAAATTTGTATTGATCGAATCTAAAAACTATCTTTAATATGTAAAAATTGTCAAAGGAAATAACTGCGTTAACCGTTTTTCGAAATTCAAAGTACTTTCAGAGATATAACGAAAATTAGAAAATAAAATATGAAGTTACCGGTGGTTATCATTTTTCTCACGAAAATAAATTACATATTTTGCACGATTGAAAATATAATAATTAATTTTAATATTGTTATTGACGGGTGGGAATATAAATAAATATTCGAAATAATTGATATTTAGAATATCTATAATCAAATTATAACGAATTTTATATAATTATATTAATTAAATTAAATGAATGGAATATCAGCTGCTACCTATAGGTATATAGTATTCTGTACCATTTCATTTCGTTTCGTCTATGATACTCTAGGGATCTATGATTTTAAGAGCATATTGTCCCAGTCATGATAATGACAATACAACAACTGTAAAAAAAATAACAAACTATTCCTCACCATACAAATTTCTCAAGGCATTGGGATACAGCAAAGCTTCGTAGTAGACCAGTAGATAAGTTCCCATCTGGCTTGGTCTAGTATAAAACTCGCATTAGTAGTTTTGTACTCGAGTACCTAGAGTCTAGACCAACACCGTTTTCTCTAAATGTGAAGCAGTGACTTTGATTTGTCTATTTGTTTATGAAAAAAGTTAAGGTGACTATTAAAATAACAATAATGATGGTAAAGAAACATTTAGAAGATGTCGCATCGAGGCGGGCGTCCTTACGCATCAGAAATTTGTGGGAGACTTTACACGCACCCATATTAACTTGGAAACCAAGAGATTAATCCAAATTTGGATTACGCCATCATGAAGAGCAGCTTCTATAGTTCTAAAACCTCTTTAGGAGGTATAGGAGCATATTGATCATTTTGGTGGATAATTGAGATATTTTACACGTGATTTATGGAGTAAAGAGGCTCTATTTCAAGATCATTCATATTGGTACAAAAATTCTAATAATTATTTTTTCGTCAGTTTAACAGACATTATTAAATTACTATATCTATTCCTGACCCCTACCGTTGCACACGCAAAAAAAAACTTATATCGCGTTAAAAGGATTCCTTTAAATAAGTGAAATGTCAAACATACTTAATCAAATGATAACTAATTTTAACAAACAAATTAGACAGATAAGTTTGTAATTTAAGTAGGGTATAAAATCTGCGTTTGTCATATCGCTGACATCAAAAGGAAATTAAATACAACGAACTGGAACAAGAAGTCAGAAAAAAATTACTCTAATGAACAAGGTCACCTACTACCGTCGGTGACAATGCTCATGGATGCAGAAAAGCTACTCTGTGAATGCAATCACTTACTAAAGTATGCGACAAAATGGGACACAAGCACCAGTGGCTGGAATCACGGATTGAAGAGGAAAATGAAGAGGTGATAGTAAATGAAGCCTACGAGTCTTCCTAACACAAAAATCTAATACCTCGTAGTTGAAGAGTATAACTCTAACGCTATCCTCTAAAACTGCAATTAGAGTTTAAAACAAAAAATTAAAAAGGCAATATATATTCCAAATTATAACGGTTCAGAGGTCAAGAGATACCGCCTCCTTCTCTTCCATTCACCACAAACAGCTTCAGGATAGAGCCACTGGAATGTGAATGGATGAAATACAAAATTTATCTACGTATATATAGTCATAGGTATATTATTGTTTCTTGTTTTAAATGAAAAAATAATGTCTTTTGAAACCAAAAATATTCCATTATTGAACTAATAAGGATATATCATTTATTTTTCATAATATGAATATTTTCACCACATACATGAGATTAAAACACACGAGTGTATTTTACCTATTTAAAAATGAAATGACTGTCTGCAGCTGCTCTGTGTGTAGTGTTGCCAAGTATTCTATTTTGTTTTTTATTAAATATTAATTAGATTACTTTCTAGTTTTGTAAGTTTAACTATTAATATTTTGAAAACTTACCTACCAACCTAATACATCAAACACCATTGAAAACAAATGGCGAATGCTGTATTTTACTATCAAAACTCTACTACGCACTACCTAATAAGCGCATTTAGGGTTATTTCCATGTTTCAGAGTGTGTCAGTTATATATTCAAAATTGCTTCTTTCAATGAATTCCTATGTTTCTATTTCAATTATTGACTAAAATCTAAAACTCTAGCCCTCATTTTTACACAGAGTTCCTACCCTCAATACACTCCATCCCTCTCAGTTCTATTGCCCCCTCCCTCCCCCATCTTCCCCCCACAATGTTCCCATTGGATAGTTAATCTCCTCCTGCCAAAACTCAAAGTTTCACCCATTCCTTTTACACAAGTTTAACTGAAGTTACCGGGAGGTAGAAGGTTTTTACATGGAACAATGAAACTCCATCCACCTGTACCAGAAACATCTGTGAGATACATAAATAGTCTCTCCGCTGACTCGTTATACTATGTATGAAATAAATATATGATAATACAAACCAGTTCCATTTAAAATAAACAAAAATAATAATTTAATTGAAGAGCTACAGTATCCTAGATACGAGCAGACCATAAATAACACCTGACAGGACAATTGCCACCCATGGACAATTGCCGCCCGGACAATTGCCACCCAAATAATTTATATCAGGCCCTTCAACTTAGAAGATAGTTATAAAACAAGCCTAGTATTTTTATACGATTAATTATTGATTATTTACATTTTAGGATACAAATTTCTTCGTCCGTCATTTATTGTTATTTTATAAAATTAATTATTCCAATTTGTGATACAATAAATTACCTATTGTTTTTTGTTCAATTTATTTTCATCATACACTATTATTTCTAATATACAATTGATCATTTCCAATATAAATTATATATTTCTTCCTTCATCACCACTATCATTATTAAGCAAATATTTATAATTTAATATATGGCAAGCTAGTGTATTTGAAATCAGTCGCTATAATTATGTACATATTTTTTACATTTTTTTAAATCCTTTTACATTTTTCATTATGAATTTTCAAACTTTTCTTTCCGTTTTAGTGACCGGTTATATTTCATTATTCTATGACATCTGTTAGGTATTAGCATTTTACAGTAAAAAATAGGTTTAATTAACGGTATCAATGTACAACATTATTGATTCTTGATCAATTATTGAAAAAAGTATTTTATCTCACCCAGTAAAGTTCTATATATATTATTAATTGTTTATGAACAAACAATAGGTATTTACATTACCACTACTTAATTAATACAATTTTCAAGTGAAAACTCCTGATGATAATAATTAGGGTTTTATATAATTCAATTTTTTAGAATTCTAATTTCTTAGAATTCAACAAATCTAATAATAATCATTCGGGTGGCAATTGTCCGAGGGTGGCAATTGTTCGGTTGGCAATTGTGTTATTTGGAGCACTATTGCTCACAAACGGGTAGACCTAAAGAATTGAAAATTTATAACTTTTTAGAAATTGGTGTCGAATTTAACGTGTTAAAAGGATTTTTGAAATTCAAACGAGTTTTTGAAATTCAAACGGGTTTTTGAAATTCAAACGGGTTTTTGAATCATTAACACTTGTGATTTATAATGGTCGGGATACATAGGAATTAATTCGACATACTTTCCAGGATATTTTCAGAGACTATCCAACAGATTGAACTGAAATTTTCTGGAAACCATAGGGCTATGGTCCTACAGAACGCTATTGATTTGTTTTACGGAATTCGAACGGGTTTTTGAATTATTCGAATTTTAATGGAATACATAGGGATTTAATTCAAATCGAAAAATACAAGGTAACATACGGAATAAATGAAAAAAAAATTGCATTAATCGAATCGAAAAATATTTATAATATGTAAAGATGGTCTACTAGAAAATAACTGCGTTAATCGTTTTTCGAAAATTGGAGTACTTTTCGAGATATGACGAAAATTAAAAAATGAAAAATTAAATTCTACTCGGGTTATCATTTGGTAAATTCCTAAAACAGATGTCTGGAGGGTCAGACACGCTGTAGTTGGTTCCGTGCAAATTACTAGCAACTTACAACTGCGTGTCTGATACTCAAGAGACTCTGTTGTAAGTTGCTACTATTTTTTTTTATTTGAGAATACATAATAACCAAAATAAATTTTTAAATAATTATTTATTTGTAGCTACATTAATTATTGTGTATCCGTATCTTGCATACTGTCGCGAGTTATAAATATGACAATAAATCGTCTGGAAAATGTAATTAATAATTGAATAGAAAAATATCAGAAATGGAAGCTACAATTGATGAAAAACAACTGCAAAATTTGCCGAATAGATTAAATATCAGTGGATTGGACGTGCTAGAAGACATTTTAGAAGAGCACGCCATAATAAAGAAGAACTTCAATTGTCTTGATTGTGATAAGGAATGCAGAATGAAGAAATTAATTTATTATCCTCTATATGTATATAATAAAGTAGCTATATAAATACTTAAAAATTAATAGCAACCTACAACGGCGTGTCTTGAATATTAGACACGCCGTTGTAGGTTGCTAGTAATATACATGGAACCTACTACAGGGTGTCTGACCAATTAATTTACATATAGATTATTGACTGACGAGAATATGAATAAATTTATTCGAAATAAATGATATTTGTTATTTAAAATATATCTAATTAAACAATAACGAATTTTAAGTAATTATATTAATTAATTTAAATAAATGGAATATCTGCTGTTATATGAGAATTCTATTTTTTCTATTTCAATCATTGAACTGATTGATGTAGATACATATTTTACTTTTCATAAAGGATTTTTATCTTCGTAAATTTGCGGAAGGTTATATTTTGGTTATTACTTGATAAATAGTGAATGAAACTTAGGTAATTCAAGATTTCACTGTTAGAAATTAAAATTTACGTTGAAAAAATTATTTCAGTCGATAGCAGAGATTCTAAAGAATACACTGTAAAAATATTCCACTCGTAACTATAAAAATAATTCAATTTAAAGAGAACGCTACAAGTTTGTTTTTTCTATCTCCTATCTTACCCAGTAAACATTACTATGTTGGGCCAACGTTGTCTTTCCGGTCTCGGTGAATTGGGCCAGCAAAGGCCTGACGTTGACCCACCTCACGGATTTCCACCGGCCCAGAACAGTATAACCACGTATAAACAACTTATTGTTATTGGTAACGGCAATACTTAACGTTGCCGATGTCATGCATGTCTACGGCCACTACTATTTCCATATAACAGGTGCATTAATTAGATTACGCTCTACAGAACACATGAAGACAACAGTTACTTGTCCTACAATTACATTTTAGTAACTGTCCTACAAATACATTTTACAGATTAAAAGTAGAGGAGCTAGCAGAACAATTTCCAATTCTAATTTCAAACTCAAATCTATATTATTTTACCTACGCTAGTTTAACCAAATAATAATATTTTTTATTTAAGATTGAATAGAAAGTTTAATTTGCAATGTGAATAATTATTTCAAACAAAAAAGTATCTTTTCATACTAAATATAAGAAATCAGCTAGCGGCCAAGCTCATTTTTAGGAATGAAACAAATAAAGTGTTAAATTAATAATTAAAGGAATAACATTCCTATTTGTACTAAATTGCCAGAAACGGCTACAATTTCAAAAATATACTTAATAGTGGATATTAAATTGGCTATTTGGTGTGATTAAAGTTGGGAGAAATCGTTTACGCATAACTTCTCTGATTGTCTGTCGACAACTGCCAAATAGAACCAGTTATAGACCAGTATAATAAATATACTGGTATATCGAAAAATCACTGGAATGGTTAATCAATGTTTTCCTTCATTATGCCAGTGCTGGTTGGCAACCATTGGTCCAATGTCGTTTTCATTGAATTGGCCCAGTGTGTAATAGCACTGGCGTGCCAAATCCCGATCGTGCCTTAACTTTGCCAACGTTAACCGTCGTTGACCCGATAGTGCAATGTTATCAGGGTAATCAAAAGCAAGGGTACGGCCAAGGCCATCTATATTTGACCTTACCCGGCCTTGCTTGTACACGGTGAAAATATTATTAATTAATTAAAAATTGAATTAGAAAAGATTATTCTTATGTCAACAAAATCCGACTTTTTTATTTTTTAATAGTGTAATCAGGCCAAGGAAATTCTAGTACTGGAACTATAATAACGTCTCTCAAGTGGCGTTTACACTGGCACACATGTGCGCCACTGCTGTGTGTTCAGAGCTCTCATCTCTCGACACACACTTTTTGAGTGTGACACACAAAAAGGGCGATCGCCCCAGGAGCGAATGAATGTGTGCCACTGCCTGTGTGCTGGACCCATATGTGTAGCGTATAATTGAGTTACCGCTAAAATAGTTTAGTAATTTTGATAGATATTAGTATTGGTATGATAAATAAAGTTTTTACCAACAGGGTAAAAGGATATTCACGAGAATATATCCCGGCAAGCTAAAGCCTGTAAAACAACAGTAAAAATTTGGAAATAAAAAATTAATTCTACAGAAAAGTATATAAAACATTCACTAAGCAAAACATTATTTAAACATGAATTTTATAAAATAAAATAGTAGATATTTTTAATTCAATGATCATATCAAAGTGTCTTAATACAGTGAAACTACTGAGTCATGAAGTATTAGTTCCTCCACAACTCAGAGCCACTTCATACTTTTTGTGCACTATAGATAGTTTTCTAAGATTAAAATCTTAAGAAAACCATGGTTGTTGAGGGACAACTTTACGCAATTCTTCAAGTATACATATTATTTGTATTTCATAATTCAGGTCCTTCATTTATACTCGAGTGCATCTTAACTCAGTAGTTTTAATCTGTTACCTAAGTAGTATATTATAGAAGCGAATATTTGAACAATATTTATTTATAACTTCTACCATAGGATATTAGTCACCAACACGTACCGAAACTGAACCCCAGACAATTGAGTGACACTCAGCAGTGCGGGCACAAAGTATACCTGTAAACACTTTACTGGAAAACAGTGCCACACACTGCGTTCGAGAAGCGATTTGGGCACACACCAGTGTCACACTTGTGTGCTATACCATGGCCGTCTATAGTTGATCTTGGCAAAACCCTGCTTCAGCAACATTATTAGGTTTGTTTTTCAGTCCACATCTATATGCGTAGTAGTGACAATAGAGTGATTTCTTATCGTGACGTCATTAAGGCAACAGATTTAATCAAAAATTAGGGTCAAGTAGTTTGAATAACTGAATTCACCATTTCCTTTTCTAATATTGGCAATAAATTAACATTTTCTTATAATTTAACACTCTTCGATTGCCTTAAATTTAATTTTAGAGTGTTGCGTGATGACGTCAGTCACTACTATATTTTATATATTGGGAGTCAGTCACGTTCAGTGACAGTGAGTATACATGGTTGAGTTGTGGACTGAACCGCAGACACCTCTAAACAAAATGTTAGCCGCCAGAACCAGGCCACACCATTGCTTATGGTGCGTTCCCAGTGCTGAAGAACTCGAAGGACATCCCTCAGTTCTACGAGAACCAACCGTTCCCGAGACGAAAAACGTTTGTCACGGTTCGTGGAACTCGACGACACGGTAGATAGTACGTCGATCTGTCCTTCGTGACGTCACAAACGTAAGCAAGCAAACGAAAAAGGCGGGAGAAACACCTATTCTTGTTGGTAAATTAATAAAATTTCTAATTGACATAATATTACATGTTTGGAGAATAACTGATAATTAATTAATCGGTTTAAACCCACCAAACCAAATTAATGATTATCAATATCCATAATTAATTAGTTATTTTAATTCCTAAACCGTACTACATATTGTAGTGGTTGCACGGGAACGCTAACCGAGGGACTGTATATAAGCTTATTGAATTTTCTTTAATTGACTTATTTTTCTAGTTACGAGTCGAGTAGAATTTTGACTAATATTATATACAGTGTATTCTCTAGAATCTCTGCTTTCGACTGGAATATTTTTTTATCATAAATTACTAAATTTGAATTTTTAATAATGAAAATCGCTTCATAAAATTACCGGAACGGAGTTGTTTTATTGAGATATAGTCCATGATCTGTCACTTAGGTAGGTTACACATTTGGTCGATTTATGTTCAAATTGAAATTGATATAATATTTTACCATTTTATACTCATATCTACTCAAATATTCGCTACCAAACAACTGAAACATAGACAGAAAATTGAAATGACATGTTGACAAATGCCCAGAGTTTGGAAATACTTTTGCTCGGGAGAACACGGGCAATCTCATTTCTGCCTGTGTTCGTGTTGAAATGTCCGTGTTCGCGATTCCGGATTATAGTTTTAATGAAAATCATTTTTAGTACCTATTGTACTTTACTTTATAAAAAAATACTACCTATTTTAAATTCAATTGAATAATTAACAGAATAGGTACTGAGATACATAAGATGAAACTGCTTTTTTAACATATCTTAAATTATTGTAAATAAATCAGAACAAGTTTGAAAGAAGCTTATTAGGTAGGTATTACGCAGCAGTTAACAAATTAATATAGGTAGATCAAGTAGAACGTACATATATAAGATAAGATTATTTATAATATATACTTCCTAGAGAGCCTACATAGAAGCTAACTTCATAGGGGGTACATAGAATCACCGAAACGGACGGAAACAGACCGATTGAGGAGCAAAATGGACCGAATGGGGACCAAGCCTGAAGCCAGATTTAATCGGGCCGAAACGGAGCTAAGTAGTTCTGCTAGTTCATAAAAAACATTTAAATAGTTAGTACTATTGGTACATTGGAGAAAAATATTAATATTTAGAAGAGTTATTTAACTGATAATAGCTACCTACTTATGTTGAAAAAAAAATAATAATAGCTTCTTAAGCCTACTTTACTCCCCTCCACTCCCCGACCCCGTGGGCCGTCTGCAGAACATGGGGCATTTTTAACATTTTCTGTGCAAACAATCCTTAATTTCCTCCTAGGTTTACATGTATTTTACTGAGAAGTGAGAACAGAAGCCATAGCCCATAGGTAATAGAAAATTTCTTGGGACTTGGGAGAACACTTTACCAGTTCCTGCAGTCTGGCAGTTTATCAGCCAACTGCCAAGTAATAAAGGGCACTGTCTAAAAGCCGGAAAAAAGGAATTTGCGTGCACGCCCACGCAAGTTCGCAACTAAGTTGACTAAAATATGGAATTTTATGGAATTTCTTGGCGTGCTCGCTCACGCAACTGTCTAAAATGCGGAAAAAAATAATTGGCGTGCACGCTCACGCAACTGTCTAAAATGTGGTAAAAAAAATTGGCGTGCACGCTCACGCAACTGTCAAAAACGCAGAATTTTTTTTAAAAATGGCGTGCACGCTCACGCAAATGTCTAAATTAAAATAATTGGCGTGCACGCTCACGCAACTGTCTAAAATGCGGAAAAAAATAATTGGCGTGCACGCTCACGCAACTTTCAAAATTGCGGAATTTTTAAAAAAAAATGGCGTGCACGCTCACGCAAATGTCTAAATTAAAATAATTGGCGTGCACGCTCACGCAACTGTCTAAAATGCGGAAAAAAAGATTGGCGTGCACGCTCGCGCAACTGTCAAAAACGCAGAAATTTTTTAAAAGTGGCGTGCACGCTCACGCAAATGTCTAAATTAAAATAATTGGCGTGCACGCTCACGCAACCGTCTAAAATGCGGAAAAAAAGAACTGGCGTGCACGCTCACGCAACTGTCAAAAACGCAGAAATTTTTTAAAAGTGGCGTGCACGCTCACGCAAATGTCTAAATTAAAATAATTGGAGTGCACGCTCACGCAACTGTCTAAAATGCAGAAAATTAAATTTTTTGACTCAAATTTTTTTGACTTAAATTTTTTTGACTCAAATTTTTTTTACTCAAAATTTTTTTGTCTCAAATTTTTTGACTCAAATTTTTTTGACTCAAATTTTTTTGACTCAAATTTTTTTGACTCAAATTTTTGACTCAAATTTTTGACTCAAATTTTTTTACTCAAATTTTTTGACTCAAATTTTTTGACTCAAATTTTTTGACTCAAATTTTTTGACTCAAATTTTTTTGACTCAAATATTTTGACTCAAATTTTTTGACTCAAATTTTTTTGACTCAAATTTTTTTGACTCAAATTTTTTTGACTCAAATTTTTTGACTCAAATTTCTTGGCTCAATTGTTTTACATATTTTTTTGTCTAAATACATTTTTTCAAACAATTTTTTTTTAAATTAATTCTTTCAAATATATTCTTTGAATATATATATATACATATCTTTAATTAATAATATTTTTTCTTTTACTATTGATAACCCATAAATTGTGATGGGAAGTACACTAGTTAGTGAGAATAAAATAGAAATAGAAATTAGCGTGACGATATATTAATTACTAATTGTATAATATAATTTTGAATGGAATAATGTTTTAGCGTGAAAGAAACGTGCGTTACGCAACTTAGTACAATGATAATAGAAAATATAAATTGGCGTGACGTTATCAATTGTATAGTTTAATATCGGATGGAATTATGTGTTGGCGTGATAGAAACGTGCAGCCCGCTGCTTAGTGAAAAGATAACCGAAATTATAAATTAGCATGACGATATCAATTGTATAGTATAATATCGGATGGAATTATGTGTTGGCGTGATAGAAACGTGTGGCACGCAAATTTAATTTAATATTTCATAGTAACTTTGTGACGTAGTTAGTTTGTTTCACTATAACGTCTCAGTGTATGGGCTCTTAAGTGATTAGGATCTTACTTTGTGGTATTTTCAGATTCCTTTCTCTTTATAAATCTCTTTCTACTAAATACTCATGGTACCATGCCCTAGAACCACCTTGCCACTATGGTTCCGACCTCAGGCCTCTGGTCCAAGCTTAACTGTATTTAAGGGTAATAATGGTAAAGTAATTAACACTTAAAGAGATTATATTCATTGGTCAAGCACATGTTATTACAAATAATATCTCCTCTAGAACGCTCGCAAGTTAAGGTCTCAAATAACTACGAACAGGAGAATAGGTGTGTAGCTCACGAGAGCAAATCGGTAACTGATTTGACTGTCACTTACTTACAATCATATAGGTTCGTGATGATAGTAATGCATACACAATTGCTGTGTTTGCTTTACTACATCGCTCCCCCCTTCCGAAAATTTCAAAGTTACAATTCACATTTTTCCAAAACTGCCAGCTGGTTTGTCTACCCATTGTTACTCTATATTGAACAATGTTCAGACGCTCACGCTGTTAGTGGAAACATGTATATTGGATCTCTTGAAATTTCTCGAACCGGTAATAAACATATTATTAGAAAATTGAAAAATTTGAGTTTTAATTCGTTCTAGAAATATGTAAGACTAATGTGCATTCACCAAATGTTCTTAAATTTTTAATCTTACCTATACAATCTTAATTTTGCTTTAACAATATTTTTATTTATTCTCAAAATAATCTAAGTTACTCCTACCTAATATGTCTCAGTTCAAAAATGTAATAACTTTTTCATTTTATAAACGTAATAACTTGCCTAATCTATTTGAGATCTCACCCCTCCCTCCTAATATGTAGATTTTTAGTCTAAATATTAACAGAGACCTTTGATCACTCCAATACATTACACAAATTGTTACTGCATTTACATTTAAAAAAAAAATTTATAATCAAAAAAAAATTTTCATTTATAAGAAATATATTTAATGAACTTAGTTATGTTTTATTTTAATAACCTTCCTTTTTTATTGATAAAAGTAATTTTTCATTTTAATTTATCATATGTTATGATATCGTATTTTATGATCTTTTAATGAATTTATATTCGTAATTTAATTTATATGAATTCTGATCATCTTTATCAAATTTTGAGACAGTTGTGATCTTTAAATTTAAATCTTAAAATTAACACCGAAAAAAAAAATTAAACTTAAAATTAAATTCAATTGAAAAAACGATTATTATTAATTTTCCTTAAAATTACCCAAACTTAAAATTAAAAAAAAATTAAAATAATGATCAAATTGAGTTTGAGGAAAAAAAAATCTTAAATGCTGTTAGGTTTAGTTTTGGTAATTTCGATTTTTGGCCTTCGTTTTGCCTGAGGCATTACTATAACTGTTGTCGCCTGTATATTAACTGCCTGATCGTTAAAAACATTCACTGTTCCACCTAGTTCCTCTAATCTAAAGGGGTGTTTCGCTTAATCTGATTGAAAGCCTCAGTCGCCATCTTAGACCTCAAATTCCTAATTTCGTACATCTTCATATCCTCTTCTGACTTAATCTTTTTTGACTGATGATATCCACATACGAGAATCATCACAACCAGTAGTGTTAGAATTAACACTAAAATGTCGCTGAACAAGTCTGGTATTAGGTCGTACTTTGTAGACCCCATGTTTTTAATGGTTTGCTCCAAATGAGCTTTGTTCATTGAAGATGATTTCTGGATCAGCTCCACTACTGAGTTCAGGTCAAAATTACTCTGAGTCTGTCCCATCGCTCCAGCTGATTACTTCTCACGACCTTGAATTACAGTTCTGTGTGTCAACCGGCTGTGAGTGGCTGAGAGTCAGTCACTGGCTGTTTTATGGCTGAGGAGCTGTTGGCTGGTGGGTAGCTGGGTCCTCTCTGCCTCTCGTCACTGAAATCGAATCGATACCGTTAGACCATGGCCCCTGTTCATTTTAGGTATTTTATCATATTTCAGTCTCATTTTGAATTGATCATTTTTGATTTTAAATTATTTCAGTATTTCATCCTAAATTTGAATATATATATATATTTTTTTTTTTTTTTTTTTTTTCAAATTTTCATTCAAACAATTTTACAGAATATAATTCATCTTATTCGTTACCCAACATTTAAACACAAAATTTAAAATTAACATGCATACAACAAAAAATATTAATCCTATTAAAATTATTATATGAAATTTTATATTAATAAAATTCATAATTCATCCCATCAACTTAAGGGGACCGTCCGTAAATTTTATAAACAAATTTATTAATAAAGCTACGGTTATGAAACTTGGTTCCTAAATATAAAATTGAATAATATTATGTTTTTGTTCTTGGCATTTTTTCGATTAGACGCATAGAAAACAAGTTATTCGAATTTCGAACGAATTTCGAACTGGGTATTCAAACATGTACTTCTAATACAGTTTTGTAGCTACGGGTTTGCGGTTTTTTTCATTCGATTCTCCTGGTGATTCTCTACAAAAGCCCGAAGATCGATTTTTGAATTTCGAATTAGTTTACGAAAAATTTGATTTTTCGTGAAAAAACTAAAATTTTCAAAAAAAAAAAAAATTATATTTCTAAAAAAAAAAATTCTATTTCGAAATTCAAAAATCGATCCTCAAGCTTTTGTAGAGAATTACCAGGAGAATCGAATGAAAAAAACCGCAATGCTCTAGCTTCAACCAAAAAAATGTGCGGGGTTTTGAATTACAAGATTTGTAGATCTCAAAATTAGTAGGAATTTCCTTTCAAAGTTTGATGATCTGACACGCAGCATCCATCCACTTCGAAGGTTTAGGGATAACTGAGCAATCTTTCTTTGCATTCATTGGTGTGGGCGTTATATAGTGGTAGGTTAGATACCAGATATAGCGAGATAATTAATTATTACGAATTATAATTGGCTGAGAGATGGTTTTTAGAGTACATATTGACTCCCTATCCCCCGGCCCACTTTTCCCTTTCTCCCTCTCCCCAGGGGGTTAGAGTTATACGAGACTTCTGATATTTTGCACACACTATAAGAAGGTTATAAAACAACTATTTACACAATAAAAAAAAAAGATAAAATTTTGAGATTTCTTCGCGGACGGTCCCCTTAAACTAAATACATACAAATATTACAATTAAAATTCATACAATTAAATTCATACAATAATTCTCTTACTGAGCAAAGGAAATATTGTAGTTTGAACAATGAATTGTATGCTCTGTTTGTTTGTCTCGCGTAAGCAAAAAAATGTAAACATTTCTCTGACTCTTTGCATGTAACTGTGTTATATGTCACGTGTTCGTGTAAATGTAACATGTTACTCATGTTACTTCGTGTTATGTTTTCCTTTTGTGGACTTTCTATATAATGTTTATATTCAAATTTCTCATAATTTGATTTCCTGTTTAATGATGTTAATGAAATTATTTAATTAATTTGTTGTGAAATTTTCCAACTTAGTTAGATAATTTATATTGCTCGTTATCGTTTGATGTCCTAATTTAATTATAGCTTTGTTTTTTTTCACTTGTAATACTGTACCTGGTCCTATCCAATTTAATTGTAATTTATGTGTTTTTTGATGATTTCTAATTAATACTCGATCACCTATCTGTATAATTTTGTCTTTTCGTGTCTTATTGTGGTAAATTATGCGTTTGTTTGATTGATTAATTATGTTAGCTCTTATCTGATCTTGAATAAATAGAGCTTGCCTGGCCTTGATTTTGACTATTGATTCTGATGTATCTAAATTGTAAATGCTATCCAAATTTTCTGCTTGAATATTTGGAGATGTGTCCCTCGCATAAAGAGCGTATGAGGGTGTATCTTTCAAGGTCAAATTGACCTGGTTGTTAATTGTGTTTTGGACAATATCGAGAAACATGTCCCAATTATTGTGATCTACTGTGGCTACATAGAATCTTAATAATTTGTTAATTTTCTGGTTATTACGTTCACAAATTCCATTGGAAAATGCTGAGTATGGTAATACCTCACATTTGTATATCTGATGTATTTCACTGAAAGTTCTAATTGCGTTAGACTTGAATTCTTTCGCACAATCCGACATTAACGTTTTGGGATATCCACAACGACTAAATGTTTTACTTAGACAATCAATTACTGTGTTAGTTGATTTGTCAGCTACTGCGTGTAATTCGTTATATCTTGTCAACATACATGTTATTGATAAAATATATTTGTTGTTCGTGTCAGTTGTTATAAAAGGTCCAATAAAATCAAATGAAACTGTTTCAAATGGTGTATTAGCTACTGGGGCAGACATTAATTTAATTGGTGTATCTAGACTTCCTTTAAGGATTTTGCAAACGTCACATCTTTTAATAAAAGATTCTATGACCGATCTTTCTTGAAAATGATAATATTTTAGTCGAAATTGAAATAGCGTATGAGCTAAACCACAATGGGTGTTAAAATGTATTGAATTAATTACTAAATTGATCATTTCATTTGGTATAACATAATTAACAATACTGGCTGCCCGAGTATCTATTTTCTGATGTCGATATAATATTCCGTCTAATATGAAAAATTCAGCTATGTTCCTAGATGTTCCTAATTGTTTTTTCTGTAATATATCCATTATTTCCTTACAAGCAAAGTCGTTTGACTGTGCAGTCTTTAGTCTGTTTAAAGTCCATGTTATGTCTTCCTGTTTAGGTATGTAGTTTAGAAATGGTTTTTCTTTGTTGATTTTATACAATTTAGATGTATCTGATTCTTGTTCGTTTTCCGAGTCTGTTTCTGAGTCATTGTCATTGTCGTTAATAATTTGTGGTACGTTTAGCTTAGCCCTCGATCTTGTGTTTGCTTTATAATTTTCAATTGAATTACAACTTTCATTAGATGGTGTTAAAAGTTCACAATCATCTATTGTTTCTTCCGTTAAAGGAGTTAATCTACTAAGGGTATCGGCTACCACATTTCTCTTACCTTCAAAATATTTGATGGTACAATCATATGTGCTCGCCTCTATTGCCCACCTGGCTAATGCCGTGTCTAAAGGAAGTTTATTACCAAAAAATGCACATAAAGGTTTGTGA
Organism: Caprella mutica; assembly: GCA_947561585.1. Lineage (NCBI taxonomy): Eukaryota > Metazoa > Arthropoda > Malacostraca > Amphipoda > Caprellidae > Caprella > Caprella mutica. The sequence goes on from CANNZV010002515.1 coordinate 19,968, forward strand.
TCAGTTAAAATGGTAATAGGATATCCTAGACATAGATATTGAAATTCCTTTAAGGCTAGATGTATTGCAAGAAACTCTAGTTTAGTCGTGGAGTACCTTTTTTGAGTAGAATTTAATGATTTACTGAAATATGCTATGGGTCTTAATGTTTTGCTTTTGGTCGAATCTGGTTGTAGCAATGCTGCGCCAACTCCGATATTTGAGCTGTCAGTAAATAAATAAAATGGTCTGGAATAATTTGGATGTGCTAAAACCGTATCTGATGTCAAAATATTTTTGAGATTAATGAAACTAGTCTCACATTCGTCAGTCCAGTCAAATTTAGTGTCCTTCCTTAATAGTCTATATAATGGGTCGGCTTTCTGACTAAATTTAGGTACGAACTTACGAAAATAATTCGCAAGCCCTAAAAATCGCTGAAGTTGTTTTACATCTGTTGGTCTAGATGCTTCTCTAAGTTTTTCGTTTTGGATACATCGGATGCCCTCAGTAGTGACTCGATGTCCAAGAAAATTAATTTCGTGTTTAAAGAATTCACACTTCTCTAATTTTAATCTCAAATGAGCGTCACGTAAATTCATTAGCACTTGGCCAATATCATTTAAATGTTGTTCATAAGATCGACTAAAAATTAGGATGTCATCAATAAATACGAAACAGAGTTTCCCTAATACATTACTTAACGCTTTTGTCATTATTGCTTGAAATACTTTTGGACTATTGACATACCCGAAGGGTAATTTGCGGAAATGGTACTTTTTTCCATTTACCGCAAATGCTGTAAGCTTTTTAGACTCCTCGGAGAGTTCCACCTGGTGAAATGCACTCCTCAGATCTAAACTAGAAAATATCTTTGATCCACCTAAAGATCCAAGCATATCGTCAACCCTAGGTAACGGAAATCCTTGTATATGGACACACTTATTTAATGATCTGAAATCTATTACGGGTCGTATTTCCCCATTCTTTTTATGAACCACGATAACGGGAAAGTTGTACTCGGACATTGAAGGTTCTATAGTACCTTCTTTTAACATTGACCTGTTGACTTCTTCAAGTTGTTCTTGAAATTTATGTGGTATGCGGTACGGCATTTTGTTTATCACTATATTAGGATCTTTCAATATTATTGTGTGTTTACATATACTAGTAGTCCCAATTTTTTCGTCCTTAATCGTGATTACGTCTCTAAAGTCATTTAGTAACTGCGTCATTTTGTCTTCATACTCTGACATTCCACATGATATGTCAGCATTAACTAACCTTCTCGGTGCTGATGGCACTGTCTGAGAATTGTTTTCTACATCAGCACTTAATGTGCTGCCACGGCTTCTATCAGCGCTTCCGTCACGTGATATTTTACACTTCATATCTCGGTTGCCATGCGTTGTAACTAATGGCTCTCCATTAATTCCAACTGCATGTACCTTTGACTTTTCATAAATTAGTTCAGGGGTAACGTTTCGTTCAAATGGCTTTGGTTTTTCGTCACTCAACACGTTTCCTAACCTAGATTTATGAGTCCTATTATTTAAACACTCCGATATAGTCGCTATATTTACTTCGACTTGCTCTTCGTACGTCTGGAGTTTACCAACTATCATATTGTCCCGTAATATGATATCACTATCCGTCGGATTCATTACGAAAACTGGGCATATTGACACTTGATCTCCCTCTTTTTTTGTGTCTTCGATTTTTATTAGTGTTTCGGCTATCACTAAACCGCTATTGAAACTTCTTTTAGCTATTATATAACTTCCTGCTTCGTTGTTTTTGACAAACCCATACAATATTTGTACGCTGTTTGCCTCAACGACTTGGCTATTTATATGAACATTTCCGTTCTTCTCGCGTTTTTTATTCCTTGTCTTCGTGTTTACCCCGGATTTCATAACCTTCGTTTGCCCTTTTTGTTGAGGTTTAACCCTTACTTTCGCAATACTACTACGGCTGTTTGTTCGTTCGTTTATTTGTCTTATCAACGTTCTTCGTTTTGACCTATTTGAAGTAAGGACCAGCTCAGATATTAAGCAATCTGTGCTTAATAGTTCTTTAGTAGCTATTCTACGTTTTTCCATAAACGGAATTTTTTCTTCACCTAATTTTAATATTTTCTTATCAAAATCAATTTGCGCGTTCGTTAACACGTCCCTTCCTAATATTACATCATATGGTAAGCTGTTGTTGTTGATTAGTAAAGCGTTTACTGTTTTCTTGTGGGATTTCGACATTAGTTCAAATTTTACTTCACCTTTTACTTCGGAACGTCCGTTTATGCCTTTAATAGTTACGTTTGATTTTATTATGTCCTCGTGACTCGCCTTGTAATTAAAATTACGACTGTTTAAAATCGTTCTCTCGCTCCCTGAATCTATTAAAGCTTCCCAATCGAATTCTTTACTATGTAAAATTATCGTTGGCTTAGAAGTCCCTTTTATCGTATAATGACAGTCCATCAATCCGCTTAATTCATCTTTATTTTTTACTAATTGGACTGTTATATATGTTTCGCTCGTTTTTTTATCCTCAACGCTTAACTCTTCTTCTTTTAATAAATCGAACTTATTTTTACATTCACAACTTGTGTTGAGTGACGATTTACCTTTGCTATTGAATTTAACGTGCACTGGATCTAATTTATTCATGTTCAATTCACTTTCGTACACGGAGCTACCGACCGTTTTCCCGTGAGACCTATTTTGTTTTTTACTTCTGTTTGTATTTACATGTTTTTGCGAAAATCCTTGGCCTGTTGAGCCCGACATTCTCTACCTATATGTCCTAATTTGTTGCACCTGTAGCACTTAATTGTACCACTACGGCTGTGAGGGGTAGGGGTAGGGTGGGGGATGTTCGTGTTGTGTACGTATGCCCTGCCTGTGGGATTGTGTTTGTACCTACTTCTGCTTGCATACCTACCTGCTGTTCCTCTGTTTCTTATGTCATAAGTGTAATATGCTTCTGTGTCTTCTAGCATATCCTCGTGAAAATTGGCTTGATTCTCACCCTCGGGTTTTTCTATCAAAAAAGTTTCTGTGTCATTGAAATTCTTCTTTGGTATTAGAATTTTTTTATCATGTGGCAAAGATCTTATTTTCTTCGTTGTAGCAGACAGTAAATTAGCTGTTGTCTTAAAAGGACCTTCAACGACTCCTTTGATGATACTGGGGTTGATCTGTGGACCCAATATTGTTAAATACATTGATGTATTCATGAGATCTTTTGCGTGATTTTTTAATTTGCGTGTGAATGATTCATCACTTTCAGTTGCTGTCCTTACTGGAAATTGGGCGTTCATTGTGTCGTCATTTAAAATAAAATCCGTGACTTCTCCTATCTTTTCTAATGTACTTAAGATGTCACTGGCAGCTGTAGTCTCGTCCTTCAATTTATTTGTGTATAATTCATGACATACACTGTAGATATCCTTGCTGTCTTTCTGCACATATATGTCTTCTAGTACCGTGCATATTTCTTGGTATGTGCTATCCTTAAATGTTTTACCGTTAACAACGTTATTAACAGTAATTTGAAAATCTCCTAGCTTGCAATCAGCGCTCCTGAAAAGGATTTTCTTCTTTTCTGCATCATCTTTATCCCCTAAGCTGGATATATGATTATTTAATAGGCTGAGGTGCTGACGAAACGTGTTTTTCTCCTCGAAAGCTGGATCCTCTGGCCTTCTTCTTCCCCTGAATATCGGCAATGAATCCGAATTTATGATCGTCGTACTCCGACTTTTAATTATCTCCTGGAGTTGAGCTTGTGTTAATTCGACCGACATTTTGGGGTTTTTTTTTTGGGGATGTTTTGGGTGGTGACTTGGGGGGTGATTTGGGTTGTTTAGTTTTCTGTACTCTGGGTTTAGTTCGTCTTCCAGATCTAAGTTCTACAGCCTCAGCGTTAATCGCTTCGTCTTCTGAGGTTGGCATGTGTTTCCTATCCTAATGAAGTGTTATTGTGTACTTAATCAAGTGTAATGCACGTGTAATCACTTATTATGAAAAAAGAAGAAGAAAAAAAAATAATAGACTATCCAATTAAAAAATTAATCCATCAACCATTAAAAATAATCATTCAAATAATAAATAATAAATGAAATATAATTTAATATAGAGCAATATTTGTTAAATCAATAAATATAAAAATATTTATACTATCTTTCAATTAATAACGACACACAGCAAAGCTAAAAGAAATGCATGCACTCATACATCTTATAATTATAATTGCTGCAGTAATGATTAATTACCTTCTGCTTATTCATCAACACAATTCTAGACTAAACAGGACAGCTTATTTCACCACTGACTAAGGCCTAACACAGTAGATCTTAATCCGATCGCTTCAGAAATGAGACTGAATGATAAGATGACATATAGTGATATGTTATACTCAACTCTCGGTTCCATGTACAGTGGGTCCCGCTTATCAGGTTTTGTCGTTGATTTTTGCTCTGATGTTAACTGTTATGATGTTAACTGATTGTTCACTGAGCGCTGTGCACTGTATTTTATGCACTGTATGTTAACTGAATGTTCACTGAATGTTAAAACTTCACTGAATATTGAATGATCACTGAATGTTGAATGATCACTGAATGTTGAATGATCACTGAATGTTGAATGATCACTGAATGTTGCAGTTTGAATAAATACTTTTCAGATGTAGTATTTAAACAAATTAGACTCTCAATTTCTGGTTGATTTACGGCTTTTTTGCATGTTGTTTATAATCGAATGTTTTCCATCACCATTCGTCAACGTGCAACGCTTAACCCATTACTGTCGCTTCCTCCCTCCGTGTTTTTCCAGTTTCTTCCAGAATTTTCCAGAATTTCCAGATTTTTTTTTTTTTTCAGACTGGTCAGTCTTGTTGATTGTCTTTGCTCATTCAGATTTCAAATTAGGCCATCTGTACTCTCCTTATCCTTCCGATAATTTTCGAGATGCCTTTTGCTTGACCTTGAGTTGAATTATCTTTATACTTTATCACAAAAACTGAACACCTTAATTGGATCGCACCTTCATATAGGGTCGCAAAACCCGGTCTTGCTGTAATCAAATACTCTCCAATCAGATGGTTAACTTAGTTTTTGGTAAATTACAAAGCTTTCAATCTTATACTTCAGTAATTGAATTTCCGCACATTAAATTCGAATTACTTAATCACGCACCATACGGCCACCAATGTGACGTAGTTAGTTTGTTTCACTATAACGTCTCAGTGTATGGGCTCTTAAGTGATTAGGATCTTACTTTGTGGTATTTTCAGATTCCTTTCTCTTTATAAATCTCTTTCTACTAAATACTCATGGTACCATGCCCTAGAACCACCTTGCCACTATGGTTCCGACCTCAGGCCTCTGGTCCAAGCTTAACTGTATTTAAGGGTAATAATGGTAAAGTAATTAACACTTAAAGAGATTATATTCATTGGTCAAGCACATGTTATTACAAATAATATCTCCTCTAGAACGCTCGCAAGTTAAGGTCTCTAATAACTACGAACAGGAGAATAGGTGTGTAGCTCACGAGAGCAAATCGGTAACTGATTTGACTGTCACTTACTTACAATCATATAGGTTCGTGATGATAGTAATGCATACACAATTGCTGTGTTTGCTTTACTACAACTTTGATGAATTGCTCATAGTTATATCGTTAATTAATTCAACCAAACTATCTTAAATTTATATAACTAGTCGTAAATATATATGGTATAGCTAGTCCTAGTTAAGTTTAGAAATTATTATTGGCTAAAGTAATACCAATATTCAAATCTGGTGACCCTTCCCAATTCTCTAACTATCGTCCTATATCTATTATCGGTACGGTGTCTAAGATTTTCGAGAAGTTAATGCTCAAAAGGTTTAATTCTTTCCTAGGTAAATATAAACTACTAAGTAATACTCAGTTTGGCTTTCGAAGGTCTCGCAGCACCAGTGATGCGATCGTAGAGTTCTTAAGTGACTCATATCAAAGTCTTGAGAGAAAAGAACACCAAGTCGCAGTTTGCTTAGATTTATCTAAAGCTTTCGATACAATAAACCACAGAGTGCTGCTCGACAAAATGGAACGCATGGGAGTTCGTGGCTTGGCTCTGCAGTGGTTTAATAGCTATTTATCTGGTAGAGTTCAGTATGTTTCCTTGAATGGTGCAGAGTCGAACACAAATATATTACAGACAGGTGTACCACAAGGATCAGTCTTGGGACCAGTCTTGTTTAATTTGTATATTAACGACATATCCAACGTATGTCCTGAATTGAAATGTATCAATTATGCTGATGATGCTACATTGTATATGTCAGGTAGTAATATTGTTGACCTCTCTAAGTGCATGCTTGATTAGGCTGAGTGAGTGGTTGAGATCTAATAAACTTGTCCTTAATATCAATAAAACTCACTGTATGTTAATCAGTAACACCCTAGATATTACTTCCCTTCCTCCTATCTCTATCGACAGTGATGTGCTTGTTCCCGTAAATTGTATCAAATTTTTGGGGGTACTTATTGATGATAAACTAAGGTTTGGAGACCATGTAAACTCCCTTTGTTCTAAAATGTCAAAGTCGATTGGTGTGATCCGTAGAATAAGCTCTTTTGTAACGAATTCTGTACTTGTCAAACTATATTATAGTCTTGTATACCCCTATATGACTTATGCAATTATTTCTTGGGGTAACTATAGTAATTCTAATGTAGCCCAAGTGGCACGTGTCCAGCTGAGATTTTTTCGTATCCTTAATAACAGAGGAATTCATAATCCTACTGCTACATATTGTATGATGTCTTTTGAATCAGTTTTTAAATACTACATCTGTCTTAAGTTTTTCATGAGTACTAGATGCGGCAATCACGATTATTTTAATGCTATATTTTCTAATCTTATTCCAAGTCATAACTACCAAACAAGATTTTCTGATAATTATAATTTATTAATTCCTCTGCATAGACTATCATCAACTCACAGAAGTCTCATCATAACTGCTGTAAACACGTGGAATAGTTTGCCCCTGGTAGTTAAGAATATGCCTAATTATTCCCGATTCAAAACTGCTGTTAAAACTCACTTCTTACAGTCCTGATGTGCACTCACTACTTTGCTCCCTGCAAACTAGTTACTGTGTACACTATTAAAAATGCTTCCAGTGATCGATGCTGTGTCTAAATGAGACAGTTTAACATTCAGATCATCAGCAGTGCTGCAAATATATCAATATTTAGGAATTATATATATATTTTTTTATTGTTGATTGTCTAATGTATAAATATGAAAGTTCTATGTTCTGAATATTAACTTTCTAGAGAACTAGCTTTGGTTTCTAATACTTTGCCTTACATCTATGTATTTCAGTTTGAGTGTTTCATCATTTATGTTTTAATTGTACCATTTTCAATAAATTTGCCCGATTAGCCTTGGAGCTACCATAAGGGCTTGAACAAAGAGTTCTAATTTTGATACTTTAATGTATAACTGTGTGATATTATTGTGTTGGAATGATTTTATTTTTTCCTCATGTAAAATGTCTCTTTGTTTAATAAACTATTTGATTTGATTTGATTATTGTCAGTTGCGTAAATTTGTACAGCACTAGGACATTTAATTTTAATCAAGCCTCAACAGATTCAATTAAATGTTTTTTTACGAAATTATTATATTAGAGTTTAAAGGTTATAAATATGAATTCAATCACTATTATTCGGCAAAAATAGAGAGAACCTACTTCTTGAATGCAGTCTCTTAGCAATGAATGTTACGAAAAGGGACACAAGCAGCTCACGGATGGAAGAGGTGATAATACTTGAAACGTACGAGCCTTCCTAACACAAAAATCTATTATCCTCTGAAACTGCTATTAATGGTAAACATTAAAAAAAAGTATTATTAAGTCATCGAATTTCGGTATCTAGAAGCGAAAAAAGTATAGTTTCGTAATATTTATATTTGTACCCGAATCTGCGCTAACGTCATTCATACTTGGTTTACAACTATCTATTTACACATCTCTGCAACCCCTAATTTTTCAGCAGTTTATTACATTTAAAAGTTTATTTTTTAGAAAGGTTCTAATAATATATATCTATTAATGTTGAACTGGCCTTTTAAATTTTGACCAACCAGTGTATCAAGCAGAAGAGTTTATTTTCATAATAGATTCTAGAATACTTTTTACAAACTTTACTACAAAGAATACATTGGAAAATAAATAAATAAATTGCATGTATATTGAATTTACTTTATTGAAACAAAAACAATTACCCTATAATAACAAAGTAAAAAAATGATACATGAAATTGGGTATGAATAGGAAAAATAAAGTATAGAGAATTATTATTTGAACTATAAATAGAACTCGAAAAAACTATTATAAACTAAAAATAAGACTGAACAGAATAAAGCTATAGCTTAATACTAAATCATAGATAAAGAATCTATAAAAAAAGCTTGTTCATAAAAGATGAGATCAATGAAGTTAAGTATTGGTATTATATAAACTATTACTAAAACTACAAAAAAATCTAGCAGCTATATACAAAAAATGAAGTTATGGTTAAAATCACAATTTTTCACACGAAAAATTAAATATATAGCTACTAGAAAACTGAGAGCATCATTAATATCAATAATACTATAACTAAACGGTAGAAACTATCTATAACTATATACTAAAAATTTAACTATTATTCACTTTACTTTTTTGGGGCAAACATAATAATTTCCCTTATGAAATTAACAAAAAAATTAAATCAACTATATATCCACTGGAAAAATTAAAGCATTATTGCTATTAATTTAGACTATAATTAGAAAAAACTAACTATATACTAAAAATTAAATAATATATAAAGTTAATAATAAACTATGAACACTGTTCACAAAAAACAAGATCGTTCGAATGCTCTAGCATTGATAATGCATTGTGTGAAAGGCCGCAACAATCGATATGATACCATCCATCACAATGGTCACACCGGATCATTTTACAATTTGTTTCCAAGTTCTTACACATTTCTCCTAAATTACAATCATCATTTATTTTGCCATATGTATTAGCTACACAGCTAGTTACATACGTTAGTGTGCTTTTATAATTATTAGGAGGTGTTTTTACCACTTGATTTAGAATGGGAAACGGTGGAGGCTTGTAGGAGAAGTTGACAACCTCTCGTCGAATAGGAGCCCTTCTTTTGCAGATCTTCATGTTCTTTTTCAAAAGATTTTTCATTGATCTTCTGAAACTGACTGAGGGTACTAGCGAACCAGATCCAGAGCACAACACTTTGGCGGTATTAGCCACGAAGAGTCCACAATCGTAACTATTGGATTGTCTAGGGAAATCTTCAGGCTCGTACAAGGTCCATTCATTTGCGTCACATTTAATCCTACACATAATTCCATCCGATATTAAACTATACAATTGATATCGTCACGCTAATTTATAATTTCGGTTATCTTTTCACTAAGCAGCGTGCCGCACGTTTCTATCACGCCAACACATAATTCCATCCAATATTATAATATACAATTGATATCGTCATGCTAATTTATAATTTCGGTTATCTTTTCACTAAGCAGCGTGCCGCACGTTTCTATCACGCCAACACATAATTTCATCCGATATTATACTATACAATTGATATCGTCATGCTAATTTATAATTTCGGTTATCTTTTCACTAAGCAGCGGGCTGCACGTTTCTATCACGCCAACACATAATTCCATCCGATATTAAACTATACAATTGTTATCGTCACGCCAATTTATATTTTCTGTCATCATTGTGCTAATTAAGTTGCGTGACGCACGTTCCTTTCATGCATCACATAATTCCGTTCAAAATTATATTATAAAATTAATATATCGTCACGCTAATTTATATTTATATATCAATTTCACTAACTATAGTGTACTTCCCATAAAAATAATGGGTTATCAATAGTAAAAGAAAAAAATAATATTAATTAAAAATATATATCTTTAAAGAATATATTTGAGTCAAAAATATTTGAGTCAAAAATATTTGAGTCAAAAATATTTCAGTCAAAAATATTTGAGTCAAAAATATTTGAGTCAAAATATTTGAGTCAAAATATTTGAGTCAAAATATTTGAGTCAAAATTTTTGAGTCAAAATATTTGAGTCAAAATATTTGAGTCAAAATATTTGAGTCAAAATATTTGAGTCAAAAATATTTGAGTCAAAAATATTTGAGTCAAAAATATTTGAGTCAAAAATATTTGAGTCAAAAATATTTGAGTCAAAAATATTTGAGTCAAAAATATTTGAGTCAAAAATATTTGAGTCAAAAATATTTGAGTCAAAAATATTTGAGTCAAAAATATTTGAGTCAAAAATATTTGAGTCAAAAATATTTGAGTCAAAAATATTTGAGTCAAAAATATTTGAGTCAAAAATATTTGAGTCAAAAATATTTGAGTCAAAAATATTTGAGTCAAAAATATTTGAGTCAAAAATATTTGAGTCAAAAATATTTGAGTCAAAAATATTTGAGTCAAAAATATTTGAGTCAAAAATATTTGAGTCAAAAATATTTGAGTCAAAAATATTTGAGTCAAAAATATTTGAGTCAAAAATATTTGAGTCAAAAATATTTGAGTCTGCGTTTTTGACAGCTGCGTGAGCGTGCACGCCAATTCTTTTTTTCCGCATTTTAGACAGTTGCGTGAGCGTGCACGCCAATAATTTCAATTTTTCCGCGTTTTAGACAGTTGCGTGAGCGTGCACGCCAAGAAATTCCATGAAATTCCACTTTTCCATGTTTTAGGCAACTTAGTCATTACTAAGTGACGTGAGCGTGCATGCTCACGTCACGCTCACGTTTTTTTCCGCATTTTAGTTAGAGCCGTAATAAAGCATGTCCAAGCTCGCCATTTATTTTAATGGCGAGTTTGTGACAGTTAGTTTGGCCCCTTCAATTACAAATGGCGAGAAATATCTCATTTTCTCCTATGCTACAATGTTATTTTGGAGAGAATTTATGATAATTTAAATTGATCATTTTGGAGAGAAAATGAGAAATTTGGTTATTTTTGGAGAGAACTGGGGAGTTTATGAGATTGAGATATACTATTTTATTTGGTTTATCAGTTCCTGCAGTGACTGCAGTCTGGCTCCACTCTAAAAAAATTTATCCGTTTATTTAAAATTTAATAGAACCGAAGTTACTTGTTCTAGAAATGTAAATATTTTCTTAATTTGTTCAATATTCTATTAATTATTTATAAATTCTTCATTCCGACTTTCTTCTTTATTACTAATTTTCAATCAAAGATGAAAGAAGAAGCATCCAGGAATTGAAATGATGATGTAACACACACACACTTACTATTTAGTTAATAATTTCCAGCTTATACTTATAGGATAAGGCCCGATAGGGTCACGCAGGTAAATTGGGGCCCTTTAATTTTTAATTGCGGCCCTCTCAAGACAGTCTCTAAAACATTCTGAACCGAAATTACATTAAAATGTTGCATAGCTATCATATTAAGAGCAGTGCATACTATAATTTATTTCTTTATGTTTTTAACAGGTGTTTTGAAGCTATGACGTTTCTGTTGTTAGAGGCCGCAGTTAGTTAATGAATGGGCTATTGTTTTATAGCTCCGTTTCGGCCAGATTAGATCCGGATTGGTCCCCATTTGGTCCGTTTTGGACCACTTTACAATTGGTCCTTTTTGGACCACAATTGGTCCGTTTTGCCTTTGGTCCCCAATCGGTCCGTTTTGCCTTTGGTCCCCAATCGGTCCGTTTCAGTGATTCTATACACCGGGTGCCTAATAGGTAGTTATAAATAACCTAGGACTGGTATTTTAAATACGTTTTAGTTACCTAACTAGAGTAAATAACTAAAATAGTACAAAACATATTAATAAATTAATATAAATTAGGTATGTAAGACAATTAACATTTATTTTATTCTTTTATGTTATGTTTTTATTATTACATGAAAGAATATTATAACTAGAGAATATCAACTAAATTCAGTAAAATATTAAAAATTGTCTCTTCAATGGCAATCTTCATTCAAATAACAGTCGCAAACACTTGTTCAGAGACAAATTTGTCCAACATGTTGAAAGTCACTGACAGTTTCGATTCTTGTGATCGGGAACAAATTTGCATGATTTGCCTGCCATACCGCGGGCAAATTTGTTCGCTAACACCAGATTTTTAGAGAAATCTGGGCATTTGTTGGAGCGTCTGGACGGGGCTTGCTTAAGTCCGTGATTCCGTATTCCAGGTAATAAAGCATGTCCAAACTCTACAATTTAATGGCGAGTTTGTGATAGTTATTTTGAGGCTTGAGCACTTCAATTGCTAATGGCGAGAAATATCTAATTGTCTCCTATGCTACAATGTTAATTTGGTGAGAATTTATGATAATTTGATCATTTTGGAGAGAAATTTGGTGATTTTTGGAGAGCTGGAGAGACAAATGGCGAGTTTATGAGACATAATATTTTACTTGGTCCGTATTATAGTTTTAAAGAGAAGTTTTGTGTGACTGTTTCTATGTGTATTGATGTTTCTACTAATCCAGTCTGCAAAGCATGCATAATCAGTCTCCAGATATTTAATTTATAGAGTGATTTGTCTCCAAAGGATTTCAAATTTCTCTCCAAAATGATCAAAATTCTCTCCACTAATTACATGTAAACATAGAAATTAATTAGTAAATTGTTGTCGGATAATTCAGGAGACTAATTTCAAGGCCTAAACATTCACCAGATAAACTTCACAAATTCATGCATCTTTTGCAGACTGGCTACTAATAATTAATAAATATTATACAAATGACCATACACAAATTTCTTTAATTTTTTAGCTTTTAGGTAATAGGTCCAGCCTACAGGAACTGGTAAAGTGTTCTCCAAGAAATCCTCCATTTTGGCTTCTGTTCTCAGTAAAATACATGTAAATATAGGAGAAAATTAAGGATTGTTCGCACAGAAAATGAAAAAGTCAGAGACTGCAGACTGGTAATAGGTATGACCTTATCAATTCATAACTGCTAGGTACTACCTGTCACATTCAATGCCATGAACAAATTCTCATACGTTTAAAACTAGGGTCAAGCAGGTAAATTGCGGCACACTAACAAACTGCGGCCTCTAACAACAAAAACATCATAGCTTCAAAACACACGTTAAAAACTTAAATTAATAAATTATAGCAAGCACTGCGCTTCTTCTGATAGCTATGCCTATGATGGCATTTTAATATAATTTCGGGTCAGAATGTTTTAGACTCTCTTGAGAGGGGGCCGGGGGCGGCCCAGATTGTATTTGGTGGTAAATTTCAATGATATGTCGGCAGATATTCAATTTCTCTAATAAAAAAATTCCTGCAAATAGGAGGATATTTATCTATTAATTCCTATATTACCATTAATTTTTCGGTGGGGAAACTGGAACAATGTTGGAGGACTAGACAAATTCATGAAAAATGTTGGCAGCTATTTCTCAGATTTTTGAAAAAGTCAGAGGAGTTCAGTGCACCAAATACAAACTGATAGAGGGCCCTAATTAAAAATTAAAGGGCCGCAATTTACCCAGTCTGCACTAAGACTGCAAAGCGCGTCCATGTCGTCAAGGATCTTTGGAGACTACATTTGAGGGAAAATTCATCTAAACAAGATCTTGGTGACTATTTTCTAATTAATTCCTATGTTTACATGTTATTATTGGAGATATTTTGAAGATTGTTCATTTTGGAGACAAATTTGAAATTTTTTGGAGACCAATTGTTCTGAAATATGAAATCTTGGTGACAGATTTGACACACTTTGCAGACTGGAAATTTACCTGCATCAACCGGTCCTGCGTAACCCTACCTAATTACCAAAAAATATTTTTATGAAAATGCCAATATTATAGTACGTATAATTTACTATATAAGAGACTATAATATACAACGGTCTTCATAACATCATTAACATGTAAACATGATAACTACAATGAGACATACCAACCTGTAGGCCAGATTGCATTAATTGTTGTCCAAGAGCCGCCATTTCACCAACAGGTTATTTGAAGAGCCGTGGGGAATATCATATCTGAGCCGTGGGATATAAATCGCGAGCCGTGGGATATAAATCGCGAGCCGTGGGATATAAATCGCGAGCCGTGGGATATAAATCGCGAGCCCGTGGGATAAAAAATGCGAGCCGTGGGATAATAAATGCGAGCCGTGGGATAATAAATGCGAGCCGTGGGATAATAAATGCGAGCCGTGGGATAAAAAATGCGAGCCGTGGGATAAAAAATGCGAGCCGTGGGATATAAAAATGCGAGCCGTGGGATATAAAAATGCGAGCCGTGGGATATAAAAATGCGAGCCGTGGGGATATAAAAATGCGAGCCGTGGGGATTATAAAAATGCGAGCCGTGGGATATAAAAATGAGAGCCGTGGGATATAAAAATGCGAGCCGTGGGATAAAAAATGCGAGCCGTGGGATAAAAAATGCGAGCCGTGGGATAAAAAATGCGAGCCGTGGGATAAAAAATGCGAGCCGTGGGATAAAAAAATGCGAGCCGTGGGATAAAAAAGCGAGCAGTGGGATAAAAAAAGCGAGCCGTGGGATAAAAAAAGCGAGCCGTGGGATAAAAAAGCGAGCCGTGGGATAAAAATGCGAGCCGTGGGATAATAAATGTGAGCCGTGGGATAAAAATGCAAGCCGTGGGATAAAAATGCGAGCCGTGGGATAAAAAATGCAAGCAGTGGAAAATAAAGAAAGCCGTGGTGGAAGGAGCAATTACTACCAAGATTTAGTTACTTATAATTAACTTATTAACAGACCGGGAATATTTGATCAAGTGAAAATTCACATTTGATGAGCCGCGAAGTTTTGAAACTCCATATAAATGTCTTTTAGAAGACCATAAGTTTTGAAAAAAATTCACATTGAATACAATCTGGCCTGTAGGCTGTACCTGGGCCTGGCTATAACAGTTATGATACCTATTACCTACTCCTACTCCAGAGTCCAGACTGTACCAAGTAAAATAGTATGGCTCATAAACTCTCCATATGTCTCTTCAAAAAATAAAATCACACCAAATTTCTCTCCAAAATGATCAAATTATCATTAATTCTCTCCAAAATAACATTACAGCATAGCCTAGGAGAAAAATAAAAAATAGATAGGTAGTTCTCGCCATTTGCAATTGAATAGCTCCAAAGTCCAAATAACTGTCACAAACTAAAAACTTGCCATTAAAATGACGATTTTGGACATGATTTATTACCTAGGAGAATGCAAGTATGCAACCAGTGCCAACCACCAACCAGTTTTATTCCAGTCTGCAGAAACTGGTAAAGTTCATAAGATCTCTTATTCTGTTTGTAACAAAATTAATGTAAATATAGGAATTAATTTAAAATTATCCAGAGAGAATATCCCAAATATCTCCCATATTCTGCAGACTGGTTTTTGAAAGAAAAATCTATTTATTCCTATCTAAATTAATGGGAGCATAGCTTTTTGTTATGATTTCAGATATTCAGTGATCCAGACTCAGACTGTACGAACTGGTAAACTGTTCTCCACGAAATGACTTTTTTCAAAAATCTGAGAAATAGCTGCCAACATGTTTCTGATATTTTTTGTAATTACTTTTCTGAAATAGCAAATAATTGATATTACTATTCCTATTTCTGATGTTGATCCCTTAAATTAAGTCACTACCACGTCACATGACTCATTTTTTATGTCCCCTACTACCATCCAAGGAGTATCTAATATTATTATGAGATTGCCAAACAAAAAAGGTTCTACAAACTGTATGCCTGTTTTTAACTGTATGCCTGTTTTTATAGTTAAAACACTCTCAAACTTTATAGCTCCGTTAATCTGTGACTTATCAACTCTTCTGTGAATGTAGGAGTGTTTTCTGATATTCTTAAGATAGCTAGAGTGGTGCCTGTTCTTAAGGCGGGTGATGTGAAGATCCCCAGTAACTATCGTCCAATATCAATCCTGCCATCATGTCAAAGATTATCGAGAAAATTGTCAAGAAACAAGTTACTCAGTTTTTGTGTGTTAACAACATCACTTATGATCGACAGTTCGGTTTTAGATCTGGTGAAGATGCAGTTCTGCATTTTACTGATGTGTGTGCGTCTAACCTGGACAAAAAGAAGTATCCATAGCTATTTTCTTAGACCTAAACAAGGCTTTCCGATTTTGACACAGTCAATAAAGACATCATGCTGAGAAAGTTACAAAAGATGGGTTACAGAGGTGTCGGAATTGACTGGTTCTCTAGTTATTTGAGTGATCTTAAGTTGTATACTGACATTGGTGGATATCAATCGGAGGTAAAAATCTTAAATATTGGTCTACCACAATTTTCTCTGTATGTTAACGACATGCACAGGGTATCTGATAAATTGTCTTTTCTACATTTCACTGACGACACTATGATTTTTGTTAGTGGAGATAATTTGGAGGAATTGTATCATGATGTGAATAGTGTGATGGAGAAGGTAGTTGTCTGGTTGAATGCAAATAGGTTATCTTTGAACTCTAGTAAAACTAAAACTATGTTACTTACTCATTCGGCAATACCTGATAACTTGTATTTAAGTGTAAATGGAGCGATCTTGGAACAAGTGGAGTCAATTAAATTTCTAGGTATTGTCACGTGTTGCCGGTATTATGTATAAAATGAGCCAAATTGTAACTCCCAGTATCTTGAGAATTGTTTATTTTTCAATATTTCATTCCATTCTTGCTTATGGCGTGACGGTGTGAGGTGGATGTGGCACTACTAATTCTAGCAGATTACAAAGGACTCGAAGGAAAGCAATGAGGTTCTTGAGCACTGACGACCGCTATTCATTACCACTTTTTTCCAATGTTCATAAGTTGAGCATTCTTACTAAATTTCACAAATATTTAAACAATGCTAATAGTTTTTCGTATTTCAATCACAAAAATTTAGAATTAGTTCTTGCCCACAATCACTCGACCCGATTTTCCGTTCATGATAAATTAAATATCCCTAGGCACAGTAAAATAGTTTATCAGAGGCAATTCTATTACAATACAGTAGTAGGATGGAATGAGTTATTTATATCGTTGAAGTTTGTTGGGAGTGTTAAATTGTTTAAGCATAAATTGAAGAAAGAAATTCAGTTGGTTAAGAAATTGTTGCCAATTACAATAATGACACGCTTATTTAATTTTCATTGGGTTCTCTACTTTTTTTTTTTAAGTTATAAATGTAAACTATATAGCATATATAGCTAGGTCTTCTGAATTTTTTGTGCTTTGATTGGGGTTTGTACATACGCTGAAATGTAATTTTTCTCATTATTATTTTTTTTACATGTTTTTAATGCCCAATAATAACCTGAAAAGGTTACCTGGAAGGGCTCAGAGATTATATTTGATTATAAATGCATATTTTAGTACTTATCATGTTATCTACTCTTTTTTTTTATTGGAAACATAGCTTTTTTAATGTACTCAATCTATTTTCTGAATAAAGTTATCATTATCATATCGCTTCTTGCGGGACGCTAAAATCCTTATTTTTGTGTCACGTGACTGGCAATCTAGCATCAGTTTAGTTGAGAAATGATATAACTGAAACAAAATAAGGTTTTACACAGTCTTCATTAGCGTCATGCAATTGCTGCAACACTTCCTCTCTCTAAAGTATTTTATCATAAATCTACGGTGCTAGTTTGGTAGGCGATCTGTGAGGTTTATGTGATCTGACAAATGCATTAGTTTTTTTATTTTAATATGATAATTTTTCTGTTTTAGTTTAGTTTTCAAGTATTCCCATACTAAGGATTTGTATGTGTTAATGGTATATAATTATTCAAGAAAATTAAATATTATATTATGTATACAAATTACCTGTTTGTAACCTTGAAACAATTTATTCAAAAACACAATAAAATACAAATTTTTTCCAGATCGCATGCCAATTTGCCAAACCAGTAAATGTCACTCAGATCGCATACTAAACTAGCACTAATTTTTCTTCTACCAAAAATGAATTTTTTTTATTAGGTTTCGAAACCAGCTAAATATCATTCAATTAGATCACTAAACATAGTCACCCGAGTTCATTGAATAGCTAAATAATAAATATCTAACTTGATTCTGTCCTTATTGATTGATCCATAAATAATTTGTTTCAGATTGATATTAACTTTTTTTTTATTTTATCATGAGTTCACCCTCTAGATCTAATGAAAAAGCAGATTCTAGTAGCGATGATAAAAACAAAGAAAATAAATCAGATGGAGCAAACAAACAAGTATCAGGTACATTGGTGAATGACAGACTCCGTGAACTAAGGTCTTCATTCAAAGGAGGCTCCTCCTCCTCCAGCAGTAGTAGCAGCTCCTCTTCAGGCAGAGGGAGATTGATACGGCAGGAGGCTTTTGATCTGGGTGATGAAGATGACTTTGGAGCTAATGCAATGCTTGACATGAACAACAACATAGTGACTTACAATGATGCTCAGCCTCCTGCCAATGGAGTGCTACAAGAGAGAAGACCTCCCTAAATATTTTAAGGATCTTCTGAAGGTTGAGAGAAGGCATAGTCACTATCTAGTGTGCCTTCTGCTGCTCATTATTTTGAGAGAAGATTTCCACACTACTCATTTTGATGATTGATAGTTGGTAGGATATTTGAATTATATAATTTTATTCAAAAAAAATTGTGATTCTAATATGTTGATTCTAGGAATCAATTCTACTGATCAATTTTTGAAAAAATTCTCCTTTTTTTTTCTAGCAAGGACAACATGGACTATATGAACTTCTCCAGGATTCTCAATTTGGTGGGTTGGAAGGACATTATTACTATGTTAATATTACCATTAACTACTTTGAATTAAAATATGTTACTTAAAAGAAATGCTGTTATTAATAAAGTGAGCCAAAAGGTGAAGCTCAAGTAGCTGAAGCTGCCTTTAGGATAAATGGTTTTAAAGTTTTACGGATGTTTTCAGTGTCAATAGTGTACTGTTCATAATTGAATTACTCTCTCTAATGCAACATGATAGTATATTTTTTGGTAATTAGCGACATCTTGCTGCTTCACATGTTGGATAAATATTCCATATTCTGATGCTTTCAAGGATGAAATTAAAATAGTTTTTCAATTTTAAAACCATTGTTTTAATTGTACATTGTTTCTTATTACACCACGCTTCTTTTATAAGGGCTAAGATAATCGAGACGCATTACTTGAAGCTGTTATATAATTGTATTTCCTCAAACATTTCATTTTCTATGAGGTAGAACCATAGAAAATTGTTTTGAGGGCTCAACTTAATAGTACATTGTGGTGGTTGTTGAGGTGCGGTTTTTAGTAAATATAAATTCAATTGTACAGCATAGCTAAATGGTAGTTTTTTTTTAAAGTAGCACTGAAGAAGTGACCAAGATATTTTTGAAACTGTACTGGAAAAAACCTCGTACTAGACAAAACACACTTTTTGTCATTTGTCAGTTATTCTAGTGTAAATATTACAAGGAGTTATAATTACAATACTGTTTTAAAGATAAATCTCTAATTTGAATTATATATTATATTCATTTATGCTGTTTTTGGATAAAACATAAGGCAGAATCGGTTTCTGATTTAATGGTAGAGTCTGTGCTGAAAATAATTGATGTGAAAAGTTACAGAAAACAAGATACAGTGACGACTATTATAATTTGATAAAATGATAATTTAATTTAAAAAAATATTATATTCAATTTAATTGAAACAAAGAAATCATACTGTTTCTAAATGTTTTTCCCTTCAAAATTGAGATGTTAGTCACCATTAATTTGGCATTAAAGTTATCATAAAGAAATAGAGCTATCGAAATATTAAAGTCACCGCTTTACTTTTACAGAAAACGATGTTGGTCTAGTTACTAGTAGGAAACTGCTGAAGTGAGTTTCTTACTAGACCAAACAAACTTGGAACGTAACTCTGGTCTACTACGAGGTTTTGCTGTAATGGCAGTGCCACTGTTTTTGTGAATATGAAGCTACAGCAATTACATATTCAGCATGTAGCTAGCGGAAGCACCACTGCTTTTTAAAGTACGAATGCCTACCTCTGGGTGTATGTTGTCAGAATTAACTTTAAAAAGTTCAAAGTAGTGAATCAATTAAAATTCAACCATAATGTAACTCGCACTCCGTGTAATTAGTTTGATACTTTGATTCATATAATTGTGTTACATTGAACAAACAGTAAGGCAAGTCCTCAGTTATCGGACATTTCCATTATTGGACACTAAGAATATATTTAATAACTTATTTTGATTAGTATCTATAATTCCGGAAAGAAACACTACAATATTCACGATGTCAAGAAAAAATTAATTGCAATCTTATAATAACGAGCTCTTATAACCATTTGAAATAAGTCTGATGATTTTGGTAATAAAAGCGGGTCTTCCTGTAGTTATATTAAAAAAATAAATTGGTAGCTAACTGTAGGATAATAAAAGATTCTATTATGGCAACATCATTTAATCAATTAAAAAATAGATTACATTATTTAATCAGTAGGGGCATAACGTCTGCTTTAACCACTGGAGAGTCATATCGCTGACGTCAAAGGGAAAATAAATACAAGCGACTGGAAGAAGCAGTCACAAAAGAAAGTGGCTGCACTGTGTCAATACTCATGGATGCAGAAAAGCTACTCTGTGAACACAGTCCTTTACCATGACTGAAAGAGACGCAAGCACCGATGACTGCACTCACAGATGGAAGAGGAAAATGAAGAGGGGATAGTAAATGCAGACTACCTAACACAAAATTTAGACCTCGTATTTGAAGAGCATAACCCTAGCACTATACTCTAAAAATTGCAACTACCGTTAAATAAATGGTATGAAGATGAAAATAGATAATCAATAATCCAAATTACAACAGTTTGGGGGCCACCCTTTTCTCTTCCATTCATAGATTACATCAAATAATTTCAACACTAAACAGGAGTTTCGAGCAATTTGAGATTCATTGAATAAAAAGTATACCACAGACTTTATCTGTTAAATTTTAATCATTTCTTGCATAAGACGAGTTCAGTCTATTTATTTACAGATGGGATATGCAAATTACGAAGCCTTTAAGTTGCCTATTAATAAAGAAGACCAATAGGTGTACCACTAGCAAGGCACTCTGTACTCACTGATATGCTTTAGTAACAACTATAGCTAGGTGATAAAATTTCTTGACATTAAAATGCCTGTCACACTTAACAAAATACTCTTTTTCACAATTATTTACACCTAATGATTAGGGTTTAAATATACAGTTATATGGTACACTCTTAGATAGTATACTTTATTAATTAACTCATTTTTATACACATCAATTCAATAGGATTCTCTTTACAAAAATATTAGGTATGGTGTAAAATTTAACTTCTCAAAATTACTAACAATTAGAATAAAACTCTAAATTTATACATGGAGTTAAAAACTTGAATTTGGACTGTAATTATATTTAAAAATTCACATAATTCTGCAAAATAAATGTCAATTAAGAAGCAGAATTATAATTTTAAAGATGAGAATTTATTTGTTTTTATTTTCACCATTTTGATTAGAAAATTTCCTACATAATATACACAGAAGGTTCCTAAAATGTCAAATATTTAAAAATTCACATATAACCGATCGTAAAATATTAAATAACGGCAATAGATTTAATAGTTCTAAAGAATTGTCACTTGACGGTATAGGATATAAATAATCCGACCACAGATGAGTCAGAGACAAAGTCTCTTGTCGTGAATCACTTTAGGTAGTACTTAAGAGGCTTTTCACTCTGCTGGATGAGGCTTTTCACTATGTTGAAAAAGGCTTTTCACTCTGCTGGATATGGCTTTTCACTATGCTGAAAAAGACTTTTCACTTTGCTGGCGAGTTTCAATCAGCTGAAGAAGGCTTTTCACTTCTCACTGTGGTAGTGTCAACCCCAAAAGGAGGGATTTTCATTCGGGGGTACAACTGCAAGCAAAAATGTTTATTATGGTAAAGTCATTCAATAACCAATTTGTAATCATAACTAATAGAGAACAAAACAAAATATCTTCCTGCTGAGACGATTTAGTAGATTTATAATAAAAAGACTTTTCATTGTAGCTATCTAAATGTTGTTTTCTGTTGACAATGACGATTTAGACATAGATGTCGTGCACGTGTTTATGCTTTATGTATGTACATTATGATTGATCAGAATGAGGTGTGGCTTACTTTTTATGAATCGAAAATAAACTGAACACTGAAATTTATAACATTATTTATCGTTACTTTATAGCTACATTGTAAATGTTTCATTTATTTACGATTAAATTTTATTTCATTCCACTATCATTGTGTGTATCACAAGGACTCACCCCTAAAAGGTTCCTCGGTAAGTACCCCTGCTGCGTAGTCTGGTCGGTAGTGGTGTTGCCAGTGGCAGAGTGCAGTTGTCCCCACCACCAATCCTTCTCATTCTCATCACCCCTTCTGAGGACTGTGATGGCATCACCACATCTAAAGGATATCTCGTCATGCTCCTCACCATAGTAATCATACACTGCGTACACCAAACCGCCATTCAGGATACCCAGTTTCTCCTGAATGCCTGCAAATTGTAAAAAAAAGATATAGGGTAAATCGAGAAATTATCGGTCATCTCAACATCTTCTGTAATATAAGGAAAAAAAGATAATAAATTTTATTAACGTATACTTTTTTCTTATATGACCGAAAATGTGGAACTGTCCGAGCACCAAATGAAGCCACTCCTATCTGCAGAATACTGGTAATATGTCATTAAGTATTATAATCCTTTGAAACAACCTACAATCAATGAGATTTAACTACTTCATTCAAATGTGTAAATATTCACAGTCATAAAAGTCATGAATTTATATGAAGGCATTTTGAGAGCTTACACCAGTTTGTGCTTTAACTCACTGTATAGGTACTGAGAGCAGCCATCGTAACCTTCCTCATCCTGTTCACATTTCTCAGCAGGAGTCTCGTGATCGCTGCCAGTAGTCGCTAGGATACACGCACCGTGCT
The DNA here is from genome assembly GCA_947561585.1 of Caprella mutica. Taxonomy (NCBI): domain Eukaryota; kingdom Metazoa; phylum Arthropoda; class Malacostraca; order Amphipoda; family Caprellidae; genus Caprella; species Caprella mutica. The sequence continues at coordinate 43,059 of CANNZV010002515.1, forward strand.
CTACTAGGAAACGAACCTAAGGAAATAACATCAAATTAGTCTCGGTAGAGTGATGGCAATGCTAAATAAGTTACAATAGTATGAGCATTAGATGATTAATAACAATATTATGTAGCTATACAACACAAAGACTTTCCATCATTAAAAAGAAGTAGCTAGAATTCTAAAGGGCAGTACACACGTAGGGTTTTTTAAGTCTTTCCACCAGACGCTTTGCTAAGCTCCTCCTACTTTCCTCACGAGAATATAAGAAAAAACGATATAATTATTATTTATTTTAGTAATTATTATTTATTTTAGTTGGTATCCATGATACCTGCAAGTATCATGGATACCAACTCAAATAAATAATAATTATATCGTTTTTTCTTATATTCGCTTGGGAAAAGTAATAGTAAAGAACGTGATCGGTAAATAGATGTACCCAGAGTAATATGTTTGTGTTGTTTGAGGCTATAGTTCTCACCATGCCAAGGTTGTTACAAGAGGCGGCGCAGTGAAGGGGTGTCCAGCCGTCACTGTCCTGTGCGTTCACGTCACAGCCAAATGTGACCAGGAATGTGACTATGTCCAGGTGACCTGCACAGATGGCATTGTGCAGAGCTGTGATGCCTTCGTCATTGGCAGCAGAAGGGTTAGGTACCTAACAAAAAATACAATTAGATGAAGAGATAATTTAAGTGCAATACGGTAAACAATTTGATAAATGGTTTCAGCATGGCTTGCTTAATATACATATTAAGTATGTTACTATACATGTTGTTAAGTATGTGTTATTTTATTTTAGTAGGGGTTTAATGTCTGCTTCGGAACCAAAGGCCATATCGCTGACGTCAAAAGGAAATTAAATACAAGGGACTGGAAGAAGCAGTCAGAGAGGAAAGTGGCTCCATGAACAAAGTCACTTACCACCGTCGGTGACAATGCTCATGGATGCAGAAAAGCAACTCCGTGAATGCAGTCACTTACCAAGGAATGTGACGAAACGGGACACAAGCACCGGTGGCTGCACTCACGGATGGAAGAGGTGATAGTAAATTAAGCCTACGAGCCTACCTAAAACAAAAATCTAAGACCTCGTAGTTGAAGAGCATAACCCTAGCGCTATCCTCTAAAACTGCAAGTAGGGTTAAAAAAATGATAAACATGGTAAAAGTGAAAAAAGACAATCCATAATCCAAATAAAAACAGTTCGGGGCCCAAGGGACGCCACCCCCATTCTCTTCCATTCACCACAGACAGCTTCAGGATAGAGCCCCTGGGGGCTAAGTATGTGTTAATATACATATTAAGTACTTAATATGTATATTAAGTAAGCCATGGTTTCAGTAATTTTTATTAGACTCAGCCAGACATCTATAAGGTCAATGATACAACCAAGTGTTAATAACAATTATTGACTTGATGCCATTAAAATTAAATTCGTTTTTGTACAATAGCGAAAAAGTGCATACAATTTAACTTGAAGGACTAGGGTTTGACACGTAAGAAAAAGTGTACAATAATTTTATCTTACGTGTCTGAAAATGTGGAACTGACCGATAATTAAGAGCATTCTCTATCAACTATTTCAGATGTTAAAAAGGCATTAGATAATTGTTTGTTTATTTTTCCCTACCTCCATGACTGTTCTCTTAACCAGCTCCAGCTCCCCCTCCAGGGCAGCATCCAGGAGTAGAGCCAGGGGGTCGAAGCTGACTCTTCGGGGCAGACGGAGTGACCCACTTGACTTGAGGTTACCCTTCCGCCTGATTACTGCGCTGCTTTGGGGGTCCCTGCTTACCACTGAGAGAAAAAACAGATCATGAGTTATCTTAGTTTAAAAAGACACTATGTTTCCAATAAAAACAAGATAAATTAGGGAACTATACTGGGAAAGGTTACTACGGCACCAACACAGATGAAAAGAATACATAAAGGAATTGTTTGTGTAGTATCTACTATAAAATAAATACTTTAATCGATGCTTTTGTTGATAAATGACGACAATAGCTACAAATCTGCTCACAAGAGTTAGATATTACTATTTAAAAGTTACTGCACAAGGCCATAAAGCAACATCGTCACATAATTACTAATGGGATCATTTATTTACCATCAGGCAAGAATTCAGCCGAGGCTGTGTTTAGAGTAGCAGCTCTGTCAGTTTCATCTTTGTCCGTGTGCCTGTTCCTTTGATCTTGGAACTTCTCCTCCTTATTCTCCTTGAGGTACCTATCGTCGTGATCCTCCATTTTAGTTCCGTTCTGACTAGCCATGAGATCGCTAGGAGGGGACTCATTCTCGGGGAACAAGAAGGAGGGAGGCATTTCAATCCTCCTGTCTCCGGTATGGTAACTACTCGTCTCTTTAGGCTCCTGCTCCGTATTCTCCACCATCGGGGAAGGTGTTTCCTCGTGCTTCTTCAAGTTAGAGATGGTGTTGGTAATAAGGGAGGTGGAGGTAAGGGTTGGGGTCAGGCTTGATGTGGAGGGGGTGAGACTTTCAGATTTACTGGAGCTATTGCGTGAATTGCTCACAGGCAGTTTAGACACTGTGGGTTTGGTTGATATTGACGAGATATTTTTAATATTAGCAGAGCTTGACTGGCTTCCAGAGCTGAAAAATAAAATAAAGATAATTAAAACGTGACTAAATAAAGTAAAGATATCTAAAACTTGACAGAATGAAGTCTAATCTAAAACTTGACATAATAATAAAAATATTTAAAAACTTGACAGAATAAAGTAAATAGCTATATCTAAAAACTTGACAGAATAAAGTAAATAGCTATATCTAGAACCTTGACAGAATAAAGTAAATAGCTATATCTAAAAACTTGACAGAATAAAGTAAATAGCTATATCTAAAAACTTGACAGAATAAAGTATATAGCTATATCTAGAACCTTGACAGAATAAAGTAAATAGCTATATCTAGAACCTTGACAGAAGGAGTCTTTTATTGATTAGCATAAAGTCAACCAAATAAGCGAGACATAATTATACCTACAGTGTGGATAATTAATAATGATACATAATGGCACTTACCTAATGGCAGACACTTCCGAATGCCCGTGTGTTGCCTCAATTCCATTTGGACGTCCATCTTCAGTTGTAGAGAGCGAGTCCTCCTTCAACCGTGAAGAGGATAGTGGTTGACTAAGGGGTTGAGAAGAGAGGGGACTTGCTTGGTTGTCTCCACTATCAACCAAAGGCTTGGCTGGTATAGCAGGTTTGACAACAGCCTGCTGGTTGTTGTTGTCATTGCTTGTACTATAAACATTGGCTGGGTATTGCTGTTGCTGCTGTTCTTGTTGTTGCTTTTGAATCTGATATTGCTGACTCAAACTCATGGGTCTGAAATTGTAAGTCGTATTCGAATTATACTACAATGATAGAATATCTACAATTCTAAATTAAGTAACTTTGTTTCAAATGATTGTTTTGTTTATAATTACACATTACTTCAAAAGATGAGGAATACACGAGGTTTACCTGGTGTGGCTAGAGACGCTAGTATGTTTATTAGTTGTTATGGAAGACGTGTTGTTAACTAGAGAGTTACTAGAAGTCACATCACTAGCACTGGAGTTAGCACCAGCATTGCCACTAGCCAAGCCATGCGCTAGTCCCCTAGCAGGTCTGCTCATGGGCATACTGTGCACCGTGTGCATCACACCGGAACTGCTGGAGCTGCTGACGCTAAGGTTACTGTTGGTGGAGTTGCCGTCATTGGGAGAGGAGTAGTTGATAAAGTCTGAGATCTTTAGTTGGTTGTTCTGCTGCTCGAAGTTCTGAGAGATTTGGGCCACCATACCAGCGGGGGGTGGTGGGGGTAAGGACTCATTCTCATCCCCCTCCATCTCCCCATTGGGGTACTTGTGGCACAGTTTGGTGTTGTAGGGGAGGGTTTGGTACTTGGGGTCCTGCTTACCTCCACCAAACTCACTTAATTCCTCTGAGGTAAGAGACTGCTGCAAAAATAACGCAAAATGTGATTAACTTACAAAAACAGACACACATCGTTACTTTTCAATGAGAAAGGGTAGTTGATAGAGTAATTTACTAATTTGAAAGGGGGGGGGGGGGGGGGTATATCGCAGCCGTCAAAAGGAGAATAAATATAAAGGACTTTTAGGACTTTGAATAATGAACAATCAGTAAGATGTGACTGTGAATCATAAGAAAGTATCTACACTAGGTTACTCCCATTCGGTGACAGTGCTCATGAGCTCAGAAAAGCTACTTCGTGAATAGAAATAATTACAAGTCACGTGACTAAAGCGGACAAGCATCCACGACTGTACTATTAAAGGGATTTTTGAACAAATAAAAATATTTTGTTGTAATATTCGTAACGAATTAAAATGTATTAATATACTTTCTTTTTCATAGCGAATCAACCGCCAGATGAGGTCTTTATCATAATAACATTAACACGCTAGTACCTTTATAACGCCATCGTCAGTTGTCTCCGCCACTCCCCCCTTACTGCCCTCTATCTGCTCTTTCTCAGGCACGTTAGTGTTCTTCTCCTGCAGAGCTCTTAACTGAGCCTGCTTGGCCTGAAGAGTACAGACAGTGAATTACTAATAACACAGAGATACAACTACTGTACAGCAATGACACTCAATTGGAAGCAACAGATATAAAAGAGTTTTGAAAAACAAAACATTTAAACTAAAGCTTTATTTTATAGAATGGATCATGAATGAATTATATATTGCTAATATAATATTTGAGGTATCGTTTCAACAGTAAATTGTTACATTGAGTTAGTTATGTTGTGGGTAATCTCTACCATGATGCTCTATGCTCTAAGAGACAAAATATTTAAATACAAATAACCCCTAGGCCTCTTCCTGTAACCTACCCTGGTAGCCATTTTTCTTGGTAACATTGTTAGCTACCAGGTGAGTGTTTCTCATAGATCAGTAATAGTTTTTTCGCACCTGAGTTGCCTTAGTTATTTGTTGTGCTAATTGATGGTTGAGCATCTTCTTGCGATGCAGTCTGGTCTGCAGCTCTGCAATGCGTCTGTCCAACCTACTCAACTCCTGCGTCTTAACGGTGAGTAACTCACGCTGAGAGTTGACTCGCCCCTTACTCTCTCTGTTCACACTGTTGCGGTACTGAAAAGAAACAGGAGAGATTTATTCAACATATGGCACTCTATACAAACAAGTAAACCATAAATATAATTAATGTATTTACGATGTAGTTAACACTTACAGGTTACAGCTTCATCATACCTATATAATATTTGTCAAAAATAATATATTCGGTTCAATTAATATTTTATCAATAGAGTGAGTATACACCACACCAACAAACTGCTCAGATAGTATAATTAAATACTCAGACACGTAATTGAGCTCACAATACTCGGAAAGTGGGGTGTCACCTCATGAGAAGTCAATCAGAAGTTTATCATTATTAGATTGGTTCACACTTTGGAGTAAGTTACGAATTATGGGTCGGTTTCACATCATCAGTCATAGAAAAAAAACTATATAATAATTATTATTTTATTTTTATTCGTATCCATAATACCTTTAAGGTATCAAGGATGCGAATAAAAAATAAAATTTATCATATCGTTTTTCCTACGACCGAAGATGTGAAACAGACCCATAATTCGTAACTTACTCCAAGTCACCCCCCACTTTTCGAGTACTGTGACTACTGCTATGGCTGTGTAGAGTCCTCACCAGCAGTTCTCTCCTGAGTTTCTCCAGTTCATTGGCATTGCCCATGTTGCAGTTGAGGTGAGAGTTGTTGCGGAGTGACTCAAGCTGCTGAGTCAGCTCATCCACGCGACTCACCGCCACCACCATCTCCTGCTCCTTCTGACTGAACAGCTGTCTCATGGCGTCAAGGTCTGAGGTGAGGGAGGCGGTGGAGTGGAGGGAGTTGTCAGCCTGGAGGAAGGGAGGCAGTTAATTCACCATCTAAATGTTTAAACACAGTTCACTCTATTTTCCGTGCCTTATAGTATTCATAAACTTACTGTATGAACTAATAGTCTAATAGTATATATATATGATAAGGGAGGCCCCGGCCATGGGAGCTATTGGAGTGAGTAAATAAATAAAATAAAAACAATGAGATATCACCTACAGGTGTGAATTATACCTACAGGTGTGAATTATACCTAAAGGTGTGAATTATACCTACAGGTGTGAATTATACCTACAGAGCTGTAAATCATACCTATACAGTCTCTTATTTTTTCCTTTTCGTCAGTAAGTTGCAATGTTCGTTTCCAGTAACTACATTCCCCACCACCAGATGGCGGAGTGTTAATCATTTTGATGCAATTAACCAATGGGCACCAAAGACTGACACCGAAAAGCTCTAAGAAAATCTAAGAAATTTCCCCTCTTTTCCACTATTTATTTCTCCCTAACTTTTTCACAAAGTTTACTAACTAATTACAAAAATAAACTCGCCTTAAGCATTTCAGGCAAGAAAGTCTGTATTGGCTTTCAAACTTTGCCTGGAATGAACTAGAAGCTCACAGGTGTATATTACCACTTAAACTGACAGTCCTGTGTATTTGACCACCTTAAAGAAACACCAAGAGTCTATTTGAACACTTTTCGACAAAAAAAAAATGTATTGGAACAGTTTTAGGAACAATCATGTGTAGGTGATAATTTCTATTTTTCGTGGATAATCAAGAGAGTATGTGACCATTGTGTCCGAAAGAAACCAAGAGTGTATTTTACTTCCATTGAAAGACTTTTTTAGTCAATAAAAGAAAGTGCAAATTGAATTAGAAATATTATCAGGTGAAGCCAGGCCCAACAAATAAAACTCTGGTAGGCTGTTATTTTTGTTACTGAAGTCGAAATGAATTGAAATGGGGAGAAAATAATTGGTGGAGTAGATAATTGAATGGTGGAGTAGATAATTGAATGGTGGAGTAGATAATTGAATGGTGGAGTAGATAATTGAATGGTGGAGTAAATAATTAAATGGTGGAGTAGATAATTAAATGGTGGAGTAGATAATTAAACGGTGGAGTAGATAATTAAACGGTGGAGTAGATAATTAAATGGTGGAGTAGATGATTAAATGGTGGAGTAGATGATTAAATGGTGGAGTAGGCAATTAAATGGTGGAGTAGACAATTAAATGGTGGAGTAGATGATTAAATGGTGGAGTAGACAATTAAATGGTGGAGTAGATGATTAAATGGTGGAGTAGATAATTAAATGGTGGAGTAGATGATTAAATGGTGGAGCAGGCAATTAAATGGTGGAGTAGACAATTTAATGGTGGAGTAGATAATTAAACGGTGGAGTAGATAATTAAACGGTGGAGTAGATAATTAAATGGTGGAGTAGATGATTAAATGGTGGAGTAGGCAATTAAATGGTGGAGTAGACAATTAAATGGTGGAGTAGATGATTAAATGGTGGAGTAGATGATTAAACGGTGGAGTAGATGATTAAACGGTGGAGTAGATGATTAAACGGTGGAGTAGATGATTAAACGGTGGAGTAGATGATTAAATGGTGGAGTAGATGATTAAACGGTGGAGTAGATGATTAAACGGTGGAGTAGATGATTAAATGGTGGAGTAGATAATTAAAAAGACTACATTAGTATAGTTTAAGCAAGTACTAGTAGCTACTCAGTGCCAGGGTAATTCCTAATCCTACCCCTACAAGTTAGGCCAAAGTTACCTGTCCCCTCAGGGCTCTGAGTCTCCGTAGCTTTGCCTCCTGTGCCTCCACCCTGTCTCTCATCCTCCTCAGTCTCTCGTGATCGGCTGCCCCTGGCATCACACCCCCGGTACCTGAAAGGGGAGCACGAGTAATGTACATTGTTACTTCGAACAAAGGGCGTGCGGTGCCTTTTGTCTGATCCCTTTTCCTTGTGATATTGTTACGAGGATATTAATTTTCTTTCACGTTCGAATAAAAAAAATCATGTTAAAAAAAAAAAAAAAATTACGTTCAAAATTGATTCATGTCATAAAAAGGTTAATTGCCCAACTTTTGTACATGAACATACCTAACTAGATTATGTGTACTCGGTAGAGCGCATACCTTCGCCTCCGCTCTGTCCGTTCTCTCATAAAATTTAAGAAGCTGCTAACTGGATAATAACCAATCGTCCCACCAAGTTTCATGCAATATGGTACAATACTTTTCCGAGTTATAAATGACCTTGACCTTTGACCGGATCGCTTCAAAAATTCTACCAGATCGTTCCTGGACATTGACCAATCGTCCCATCAAATTTCAGACAATTTGGTTGAATACTTTTGGAGTTATTGAGTTACAAATGGCCTTGACCTTGATCTTTGACCTGATCGGTCCCAAAATCTAACAAAATGGTTCATGTATATTGACCAATTGTCCCACCAAGTTTCATGCAATATGGTTCAATACTTTTTGAATTATAAATGACCATGACCTTGACCTTTGACCGGATCGCTCCCAAAATTCTAGCAGCAGGTCACTGGACATGCAATCGTTTCACTAAATTTCAGGCAATTTGGTTGAACACTTTTTCAGTTAAGCAAATAACAAGATGATAAATAGATAAATAAAGTCCGATGAAAATATGACCTTCCCGCATTCTGCGAAGGTAATAAAATACCTTTAGTTAGGTTAGGAGTAATCAGTACCTTGCTGTTGCTGCTTGAGGAACTTCAACCTCTGTTCCCTAGCTACAAGCAGCTGCTGCTGGGCCTCTATTTGCTGCTGCTGTCTACTAGCCATGCCACGTAACTCTGGAACACTCAGACTGCAACCAGAATTAAGCTGAAAAGATAAAAAAAAAAACGCTATTAGTTTAGCAGGCGGTGTGACAGACTCTCAAACTGAGCAGTAAAGATTAATTTTGTATTAAATAACTTTAATACAAATTCTACCTATCATTCCACAGACTTTAGGAATAGAATTAAGTTACGAGATTTAATACCAAAATAACTTTTCCGGATAGTGTACCGAGTTTGAAATGACTGATCATTCAAAATCGAACGATGATGAGTCAGCAATTTAAAGTGTATAGTCCAAAAAATAGCAAACCACGTACGTCTTACACCAAAAATATGTAATATCACTAAAAGGAAAGAGTAGATACATCATCATATTATTATTCGAAAATCATTCAATATATGTAGAACTGCAAAATGAACTTACTCTCAATCTAATTGAACACAATATGCACGAAACGAATCCTAAGGCATCCATTTAATCTAAATAATGGACAGGCTTCTCTTCTATCAGAGGAGAACACGATCACTTTGTAGCTAAAGTCACAAACGCTGGTTCGAATAACATTCGGATGTAAACAGGACAATCGAATGCATTTTATGTTCACTTCCACCAAATATTGAGAACATTCGACAGACAATTGGACTGAGAATGATAGCATTTTGATTTGGAAAACACACACGACAAATATTCAAATTGCAGTCTGCTTACGATGCACTGAACGGAAAGGGCAAAATAGACTATTTATTACTGACATTTATGAGATTCAACAGGGAATTAGAGAAATAGAAATAAACTAGTGTACTTTCCCGTTAAAAATAACGGGTCATCATCAATACCAATTTATTACCCGTTATTAGGTTAATTTTAAGGAATTCAAATTAAATTTTCTGCCCAGTCTAATTTATTTTATAGATAAAATACATTTAAAAAGTGAATAAAAACAGGGGAATTTAAATATCAAGTCAATATATTCCCGTACGCACCATAGTTACATTCTTCATGTTTAATACCCATCGTGTAAATGCGGACACTAAACAAATAAACACACTAGAGTGTAAGTTTTTAAAAATAACGGGTTTTCATTAGTATTTACACTGGCGCAACTTAAAAATCCACACATGATCCGTGTCTTCGAATTTATTAAACTGATTGATGACTTTCATATTATACCCTATAGGCCTATAGTGTTTAAATTCATTTTCAATTTTTTTCTTTTTTTACACAGAGTAAATACATTCTAAACATCATATCAATATATTCCCGTGCGTATCATGGCTACATTCTTCATTTTTTCTACCTAATTACAGAAAGTGCGACACGAAATATTTATATATTCTCATCAGTCTTTATTATATAGAGAGATTAATAATAATTAGTAAATAATAAAGAGTCGCTCTAACAAAATATTCGGTATAAAATATTTCCCAATACAAAGTACAGTGAAGTATATTATTTATCCGAATAAAGTAAGATTTCACTCCCATTCGTGGAATCTGTACAAGGAACACAGACATTCGAAGCTTCAGTTTTGACACATCAAAGAAAATCCTCACTCGAATAATAGATTATTAAATTAATTCGAATATCAGAACGGGAATAAAAACTTCTAGATGAGGAATTCGAGATCCGCGAAATCTTATCAACGCGAACCAGAATGGAAAATTGGTAATTAGTTTCGGTTGATTGAATTCAATGAGTATATTGGTGAGAAGTTAGGAAGTGAATTTTCTATTATAAATCTAATTATTGGGATAGGATGTAATTAATATCACTTACAGAGAATAATGAACGGAATTTAAAGAAATAGGTGAAATGTATACGTTAGGAAAAAATCTAATTAATTAGGAGAGAATCAACAGAGCAACTTCGTCAAAACATTATATGGTAATTAAATATATAATGTAAAATTATATGTAGACTCGGAATAGGGAAGTTACGAATTATCGGTCATATAAGAAAAAACAATATAATAATTGTTATTATAGTTTTATTATAATTTGTATAATGAATACAAATTAAAATAACAATAACTATATCGTTTTTTTCGTTTATGACCGAAGATGTGAAAGAAACTGATAATCCGTAACTTACTCTAATACCGTATACAATACACATGATAGAAAATCGTAGCGAAGAAATGTACAATCCACGAGCCATCGAGTTTAAATCCTAGCGCTGTAGAAAGTTCAAAACAAAGATATTACAAAGAGAATCTTTCAAACTCGTAAAAATAAATCGTGCTGAAGACACATTTTGGAAAAGGTGGAAAAAACAGACTGCATCTAGCAGAGAATGGACAGCGTGTGTGAAGATGAAAGCTAGAGAACTTTATCATTCCTTCGGTCAGACTTAAAGTGATGAAAGCTGCTTTTTAATTTTGATCAAAAGAGCTAATAAATGTACTCTAGTGAATACCTCAGGTGTGAATACGAAGGCTCATTTCTATTCAATAGGAGAGAGAGACAGAGGAAAAACAAGAAGACAATGTCCGAATATTTGATGAGACAAGTTGGGGCAGAATTAGCCGATACAAAAGGCAGATTGGTCCAAACTTTACAACAGACTGAATAACTTAAAACTTACAGTCCCAGGAGATGGAAGAGAGATGACAATCAAGATTGAAGAAGAAATAAGATCCAAGTCTATCCTAGCAAATTAATTATCCTGCAATAAAAATAGATCTCTGCAGCGTACATTGACGTGGACTTTCATCCTGTTATAAGTTACATTTAGTTGGGGAGGAAGGAGGTAAAGTTTTAGCTTTGATATACTTAAATAGCTCTTGCGAGGGGCAGCTTTTCCATAATACCATCTCTTTTTCGGAAAACTTTGAGCTGGAGCAGAACTTTTGTGTCAAATCTTTTACGTGACCACTGCAGCTAAATCTTAAGAAACAGAATAAAAGTTAACAAGAAGAGACACAAGATTGAAAAAAAGAAACTTTGGGAATAAGGAGGAAAACCATGACTGTAAATTACCACATTTTCGTCCGTTGAATTAGAAGTCAGGATATAATTTAACGCATTACTGTTTTTATTTTCATAGTTAGTTATTTAAACTATAAAAATGAAAACCTATTTTCTGAACGTTAAGGGGTTAACAGAGTGTGTTGAGACTGCAAATGAAGAAGGTATCAAAGGCAAATTGAGTTAGCAGTGTGTAGGTATAGAGCTTTGCAGTCTGTGTATCTAAAGAAAACAGATACAATTTATTTGGAAGAAGTGGCCGAAACTGGAGGGCGGGGCTGCAACTTAGAGACGAGACAGCAAAAAGTGTTGCAAACTTTAGAGACGAGATAATGGAGGGAAGAGATGCCCTGCATTGGACAGCCAAAAACAGAATGGAACGTCAAAAGTGTGGGGGAGAATTGGATTAGGAGTGGGGGAGATGTGGGGGAGTGGAGAGTGGGGGTGTGGAGGAGATATGGGGGAATGGAGTAGATATGGGGAAGTGGGGGAGATATGAAGGAATGGAGGAGATATGTGGGAGTGGAGGAGATTCAGAGGAGTGGAGGAGATTCAGAGGAGTGGAGAAGATTCGGAGGAGTGGAGGAAATACGGGGGGTGGAGGAAATACGGGGGGTGGAGGAGATACGGGGGAGTGGAGGAGATACGGAGGAGTGGAGGAGATACCGGGGAGTGGAGGAGATACGAGGGAGTGGAGGAGATATGTGGGAGTGGAGGGGATTTGGAAGAGTGGAGGAGATTTGGGGGAGTGGAGGAAATACGGGGGAGTGGAGGAGATATGGGGGAGTGGAAAAGATTTGGAGGAGTGGAGAAGATTTGGAGGAGTGGAGGAAATACGGATGAGTTGAGGAGATACGGGGGAGTGGAGGAAATACGGGGGAGTGGAGGAGATACGGGGGAGTGGAGGAGATACGGGGGAGTGGAGGAAATACGGGGGAGTGGAGGAAATACGGGGGAGTGGAGGAAATACGGGGGAGTGGAGGAGATACGGGGGAGTGGAGGAGATATGGGGGAGTGGAGGAGATATGGGGGAGTGGAGGAGATATGGGGGAGTGGAGGAGATATGGGGGAGTGGGGGAAATACGGGGGAGTTGAGGAGATAGAGGTTTGGAATATAAAGAGGATATTTACCAATACTCCCACCACTCTTACATGGAATTATTTACTCAACAGTTAAATAGGTTCTGAACAATACATGATTATTTTTAAATTTAACTTGAATATAAAATATTCTAACAAAAGGTTATGAAATGAAAGAGAACACAGTCGCTGATAAATCAAATCCAACTGGCCATTTCCACCAGTATATATTATTTAGATTTGTTATCCACTGTTGTCAGCAAGCACTGTCATCGGTACATGCAGCATTGTTTTGGTGATTGTAGTCTCGTGTCCAATACTAGAAAGACTTTATCGCAGCCATTTCACCGGACAAGAGAGATGTCAGGGGGAATTCTCAGACATGATTTCGGGGGAGCTTTGCGAGGGGATTAGAAGCGTTCTCAGTCTCGAGTCTGGGGATTGATTGATGGGGGGCTGATGGTATAGATGGGGAGAAGCTAAGAAGATTGAGTGGCTTCAACCGAATTACATTTAATGCGATTAGGGTGCTACATTTCAGTGTGGAAACAGAGGCGGTGACAAAAATATCAAAGATGATATTAATTTTGTCAGGGCTTCGCCGTCTGCTCCAATGAGAAGCCATATCGCTGACGTAAATTAATTTTAGTAGAGGGCTTAGGATACAAAGGTCAAATCGCTGACTTCAAAAGAAAATTAAGTACAAGGGACTGGAAGAAGCCTAGTACGGAAAGTGGTTCCATGAACAAAGTCACGCACCACCAGTCAGTGACCATGTCCATGGATGCAGAAAAGATACTCTGTGAATTCAGTCACCAAGGAATGTGACGAAAAGGGACACAATCACTGATGCACAATAAATACAAGCTAAGTAAATTACGACAGTTCAATTTCAGCTCAAACAATAGTAAATGAAATATGTGTACGTACGTACATTCAACAGATAGTTTGTTAGATTGGATGGTTGTTTGAAGCCAAATTCAGGAACTTGAAAATAGCTACCTTAATTCTAAGAACTATGAGTTAAATAGAATAAAAGCGTTAAAAAATATATTTCAAATACATTGCTGAGTAGAGTATAAAGATGAGTTTAATGAGGAGGTATTATAAGACCTTTATAAGACCTTCCATTGCTAACAATTAAAATAAAAGTACAAAAAAATCGTCATTTCATTAGAGTATGGAATTATTGAAATATATTATTAGTATGGAACAAAGTAACTGATGTTATTATTGAAAAACATTAATTAAACATTATTATTATCATTATTTAACATAAATCATTCAATAATACAATAGAACATATATCAATGAATTGTGCCATTGTGCGAACTGATATCATGAATGAATTATTACAGATAGGAATACCAGGGGTACCTATTCAATTCAAAACTCAGACGAGAGTATGCGATATGTTCTCATAGACGAGTATGCGATATGCTCTTATAGGCGAGTATGCGATATGCTCTTATAGGCGAGTATGCGATATGCTCTTATAGGCGAGTATGCGATATGCTCTTATAGGCGAGTATGCGATATGCTCTTATAGGCGAGTATGCGATATGCTCTTATAGGCGAGTATGTGATATCCTCTTATAGGCGAGTATGTGATATCCTCTTATAGGCGAGTATGCGATATGCTCTTATAGGAGAGTATGCAATATGCTCTTATAGACGACAGTATGCGATATGCTCTTATGAACGAGAGTATGCGATATGCTCTCATAGACGAGAGTATGCGATATGCTCTCATAGACGAGAGTATGAGATATGCTCTCATAGACGAGAGTATGCGATATGCTCTCATAGACGAGAGTATGCGATATGCTCTCATAGACGAGAGTATGCGATATGCTCTCATAGACGAGAGTATGCGATATGCTCTCATAGACGAGAGTATGCGATATGCTCTCATAGACGAGAGTATGCGATATGCTCTCATAGACGAGAGTATGCGATATGCAGCAGCATCGTATGCTCTAAATGTTATAATCAAGTCACTAATCCGAACTATTTTCACACAAAAATCTATTTCTAAATGGTAAGACGAATAAAGATAGTGATAATATTATGAAGATACAATATAATTCCTAAAGTTATACCAATAACCTTCCAATAAATATATTATTAGCTAGAATTTGATTGTAAGGCAGATATCCTCATGAGAATCAGTTTGCTATATCACTAACGTAAGAAGCGCAATAAATTTCTATCAGTCTGATGAATCTCTATGACAAGAGGCACTGAGTCTTGTTTGTGAGTGAGAAGTAACTAATAGCCAAACTTTCACTGATTTGTAAGTAAGGGGACACCTCGGGGGAACAACTTTGATTGCATGGGGGTTGGGGGAATACAAAGTGGTGGAAGTGGAAGATTAGTGGAGTCAGTAATTAAACTATTTAGTATTTATCCTTCTTATCCCAGTTGTACCAACCTTTCATTAGAAATAAAACAGAACAAGTGTCACACCTTAGGTACACACCCCCAGGGAAAGCAGAAACGTGACTATATTTTATTTGACTTGATCACAAGTGACAACATCTAGATCACTGAATGTCGCTTTTTAAAGAGAATAATTCAAATGTCTCTAATATGCAAGATAAATTTTAAAATCTAAAGTAACGTTCTTTCATTTAAAACTACAATCAAGTAAATCGGTGTGAAGTACTGACGAAGTTAAATGATCCTGAACTGTTACTTCGTCTCGGCCGTTGAGATTTAGATTTCTGGTTCAGCATTTACAGAAAATTGTTCAGTTTTCATCAAATTGTATGGAATCAAATAAATTAAACTTAATTAATGAAATACAAAACTAATGAGATTGCTACCATAAATATCCCATGGCTTACTCAATTATATTTCCATTCATTATAATTAAGTAAGCCATGAAATATCTCTAATTTCAAAAGAAAACAGTTTGACTAGGGTAAGTTCTTAATTATCGGTCAGTCCCCCATTTTCGGACACGTAAGAAAAAACGATATAATAATAATTATTTAATTTTTTTTATTGGTATCCGTACCTGCAGGTATCATGGATACCAATAAAAATAAAGATTAAATAATTATTATTATATCGTTTTTTCTTACGTGTCCGAAAATGGGGGACTGACCGATAATTAAGAACTTACCCTACATCACATTGAAACTCCATGTCATTAAATATGAGGCTTAGAGTGGCATAGTACTCTGTTAAAATCCAAAGAGAGACTGAAGGCATTTCTCTATGGAAAAGTTAACCGCTTTGACGAGCATTCGATACAAACTAATATTTCAAAACCCACGGAACATCGAATGCAATTTGTTCTCTGAAATCCTTTGGGAGAGAACACATGGGCCTAGAGCTCCGTGTGAGCTGTTTGTCAACTCAGTTACCGTTTGTACCTATCTGAACAAATACAGAAATGGAACAATAGAGTGAACTGGAAATGAATATTTACAATATAAGGTGTTTCCTTAGTAAGGGTGATATATGCTTAATAAATAAATAAAAATGAGAATAATCCCAAGGAAAATAATCGTATTAATTTTACTACAAAGGATAAAAATAGTATATAAGATATAAATGATTAGATATCCTTTATCATGTCAAAGCAGTACCTCCTCCAATATACTCTATTTAGGTTCTATAATAAGGAGGATGTTAATAATGGAGAAGAAGATCCTATAGGCAGTGATTTGATTAGTTGAGAGATCACATTGTGTGAGATCCTTTCACGATCTTTTTCAGTAGCGACAACAAGAGATCGTCACAAATAAAATTATATTTTCAAAGGACTGTGTTATTAAAATTAAGCAGGAATAGTTAACAATAACTAGGGTTTGTTTCAAGTTATTGGACGGTTCCAAATTTTCGGACATGTAAGAAAAAATATATAATGACTATACAACTCGTTATTTTAATTGGTATCCATGATACCTGCAGGTATCATGAATACCAACTAAAATAAAAGTTAAATAAAATTCATCGTTTTTTTACGTGTCCGAAAATGTGGAAGCGTCCGATATCTCGGAACTTTCTCTACTTCATAAAATATATGATATTGGAGGGGGACAATACCCCCTGTCCCCTTTCAGTTCAATACTGTGAATAGTCCTCACACCAATACATTGAAAATAGAACAAAAAAGAGAGAGGAAAGAAGATAAGGAAAAGCTGATATGAAGGGGAAAAAGCGTGAAAAGGAGAAAGATATTTAAAATAGTTACACACATAAGAGGAAAGGATTACTTTGACCTTTTTATTATAATAAATGATAAACAAAAAGAATGACAGAACTACAATATTAATTCGCAATGTTACAATTAGACCATTAAAAAACGGCACAATTGGATTATCAAAATTGACATTATTCCAAATCAAGTATTTATACATTAAATTAAAATAAACTAATTACCCCACCATGCTTTCATGAAACATTAATTAATTAATTTCCATCAATCATCAAAATAAAAATAAAATTATTGTGATAATAAACAGCACATAATAAAGCTGTGATACCCATTAATTAGTAGCTACATTATCAATCGGTAAGTAAATGCAAGGTTGTTATAAAGGAGTGGTCGCTGTAGCTTTTCCCATGTCCTCTATAGCGTTTTAGTTGATGACCAGCCAACATCACACTAATGAACATTGCAAAGGTGTTCTTAATTGCTAGACTCTACCGTGTTCTTCACCAATAACCAAATTTGCAGAGTCACAAGCAGACTGTCTTTCGTTGAGAATAGATCTAGCAATGTTTGCTACACAATGAGAAAAGAAATACCGTGCGTATGGAAATGGTTACATGATGTCTAGGGGGTAAGTTCCGAATTATCGGTCAGTACTACATCTTCGGTCATATAAGTAAAAACGATATATAAATTGTTACACAGTGCTATCTAATACTTCTGCAAACCTAATATAAGAAAAAATGATATAATTATTATTTATTTAAGTTGGTATCCATGATACCTGCAGGTATCATGGATACCAACTTAAATAAATAGTAATTATATCGTTTTTACTTATGTGACCGAAGATGAAGTACTGACCGATAATTCGGAACTTACCCTAGTATGAAATGAAACAAAGGGAGGTGATCAAAAACTTCCTGCCAACCAATGGTCAGATTAAAACAGAGAAATAAAAAAGAGGAACAGCTTCAGGAAATATATTCGTTGTAGAAATATCTCGATATTTTTTGAGTGTTTCTTAACGTCTCCAGATATTAAGAATTCAAATCCTGTCGATGGGAGAAGTTTTGAGTCCACCTAGAAAAGAAGGCTAGAACATACCAAACATGAGAGAGATATAAGGGGTATCAAACATGAGGTATAAAGGCTATATCATACTAAACATTAGATATAAAGGCTAGATCATATCAAATATAAGATATATAAGCTATATCAATCAAGATATACAAGGCTATATAACTACAACCTGAAAATAAAGCTATATCAAACATTAAGTATAAAGGACTGTTCTTATTTTCGTGATGGTGAGGCCTTGTTGCCCTATAGAAGGCACTGCTCCCCAGAGAGGTGGGACTGTACATTGGTAAATATGCATGTATGTACATTTCGCAGTCAAAGTTAACGTCATGTGCTGTACTCAGAACATTTGAAATACAGTCATCACTTTCATAAATTGGAAAAAATAACACTAATAAATGAAAATAAATTAAATATGGAAACAACTCGAGTATATAATTAAACACTGGTAATAAAATAATAAATAGAACAACGCAAACGACCGAAAGGAACAACGCAAACAACCGAAAGGAACAACGCAAACAACCGAAAGGATCAACGCAAACAACCGAAAGGAACAACGCAAACAACCGAAAGGCAGCGTAAAAAGTTACAAAGTCATTTTCTCGCCTAATATTGCCATCAAGAATATTTAGATTATTTCAAATATTTCCAGAAAGCGCCTTTGCATTTTCAAAACTTAAATTTAGAAAAGTTTTGAGCTAAACGAAGCGGAATACCAAACTTATTTAAAAACTAAAAAAGTCACGGAGGCTGTCGAAAATTGAATTTCGAGAGCAATTCGAAGTTTTTGAGCAGAATCGACGGTTAGGGGAGAATAACTCAAAAATTGTCTTGAAATAATGACACTTTGTACAGTGTGACACATACTGAACAATTTGATAAACATTACAATAGTATCGATGAAATTAGTAAATAATTTTTATAAAGTTACTCTACAACATTAAGGATCTACAGGAATTTTCTGTTTTCGTTCTTAAAAAATAAAAATAAACTATATTTTTCGAATCTTCGAACTATATGCTAAGGGAATATTTTAATTTAATGAACAGAAACATTAGAAACATGCAAGCGATTACTGCTTCAATTTAGTTAAGTAAAATCATTGCGGGAGCATCAATACTAATATCACTGTATGCTGCATACCTAAACTAAATGATATTAGACACGCTAACCAAAGGTATAAACTGTGAAACAGAATTATCAATTAGATCTATTATTATCAACTCAGCATTAAGAGATGCTTTAACGGATTAACTTAATTAAGAAAAAGATAGCCAAAGAGATAAATTAATCACTGTTGAAAGATGCGGCTAGAACCAACTCCAATAGAAAAATGGTACAAAAAAAGTGTAAATTTTCAAATTAGAATAATTACCCAAAGGTTAGCTTACCTTTTCTCCTTAGTTAGGTAACACAGGGCAAAATATTAGCTTTAAAACGGTGAGAAGATTAGCACAGTGTGCCTAATAATGCAATGGGGACTGAGCTCTAAAATATGCAGCCAGCTGATGAATAAAATGCAGCTGAGTATACGGTAACACGCATAAAAAGGTAAATCTATCATGACAGTGGAATGTTTATCCCTTTAGAGGATATTGAAAAGATATAATACTTTAATTCACTTATATATCAAAAATAGCGATAGATTTATATTTCAGGATTATCCAAATGTTCATATTAGAAATAGTGCAAATATTAAATAATATTTCATTTATTTTGACTCCAGTATCGAAATGCATATTTTTTATAAATTTCTAAATTATTCATTTAATTTATGAATCACTCATTAAATATCTAAATCATTCATTTAATTTCTAAATCATTCATTGAATTTCTAAACGACGCCTCATTAGTAACGTCACCATCTTAATGGTATTAGGTGTGTCGAGGGAGCGAATTAGTCATTGTGTGGCGGGGGAGCGAAGAGGAATCCAATTCACACTGCAGCAGTTGAATATAAAGCCACAGTGTATTTTTCCAGTAAGTTATTATTTCAATTGTCTGCTGTAATGTGCAGTTATCTACAAAATTGAAGTAATTTCCGTAAATGGAAACACTAGTCATGATACATATATCACAAAAATGTTCATATAAGCTTATATATATTAAACGTGAACTAAACTTTAACATATCATCAGTTCCTTTGTAATAATTTTCAGATAATTTCTGCCTTTATTATCCAGTTTTAGTTATATCATACTATCCTATTTTGAAACAATTAAACCATTTATTCAAGAACACAATGAAATTAATACACAAGATAGTATATAGTTAGATCATACTATCTTATAGCAGCATAATACCACTCTGGGAGTGCATATACCAGTGCTGATACATATACCCAGCAGAATAACAGTGATATATCACATATACCCGCAGCAGAATAACAGTGATATATCACATATACCCAGCAGAATAACAGTGATATATCACACATACCCAGCAGAATAACAGTGATATATCACATATACCCAGCAGAATAACAGTGATATATCACACACACCCAGCAGAATAACAGTGATATATCACACATACCCAGCAGAATAACAGTGATATATCACATATACCCAGCAGAATAACAGTGATATATCACACATACCCAGCAGAATAACAGTGATATATCACACATACCCAGCAGAATAACAGTGATATATCACACATACCCAGCAGAATAACAGTGATATATCACATATACCCAGCAGAATAACAGTGATATATCACATATACCCAGCAGAATAACAGTGATATATCACATATACCCAGCAGAATAACAGTGATATATCACACATACCCAGCAGAATAACAGTGATATATCACACATACCCAGCAGAATAACAGTGATATATCACACATACCCAGCAGAATAACAGTGATATATCACACATACCCAGCAGAATAACAGTGATATATCACACATACCCAGCGGAGCAGCAGAGTACATATTCCTCTAATTTCCCACCACTGGTGATTAAGGAAGCGTTCAAAGCTAATCTTCCTCACTTTACTGACCTCATCTGCTAAGAGATTATTATCTAGAGAAGAAATAATAGCATTAAATGAACATTAATTCATTAATTGAACACCAGTTGCTTTTACGGTGGTTAGATTGGTGATTAGTAAATAAATAAGTTCACTCGTCTGCAAAATAATATCACCTTCATCAATTTAAAATCCAATCAGTAGAATCTACAGTGAACTGATTGAAACGAGTTTCTGATGACTAAATAAAATATAACACTTCACTTGGATTAGCTGTGAGAAAAGTATAAATGAATGTCCTGTTATTACTTTAACATTTGTAATGGTTAGTATAGCGTCATTTGGGTAACTATTAGAGGCAGAGTATCCTAACTTGCACGGTAATCACTCGAGATTACCTAAACTACATCATGAATGTCCTGAGGATACTGCAGCGGCAGAGGGATTCAACTAGGACTATCATTCGAATTCAGGGGATTTTCTTATTCGTGCACTTACTCACATTCAACAGGCAGTGATATACAGTATAAATATTATTATTACGATTTTGTGAGATAAGCCTACCTGACAATAAATTAAACATCTTGTAATTGAAGAGTTCAACTCAACCGATATAATATATAAGAAATAGGAATATCACTAAAAGTGAATCACTATCACTAAATGTATTCATAAAAAATATGAATATCTCTTTGAGATATATAATATATTGGCCCACAGGGTAAGTTACAAATTATCGGTCAGTTTCACTTCTTCGGCATATAAGAAAAAATGATATGACAAATTTTATGTTATTTTATGATACTTGCAGGTATCATGGATTTCAAATAAAATAAAATCATTATTGTTATTATTATTATTATATCATATTTTGTTAGACCGAAGATGTGTAACCGATAATAAGTAACTTGCCCAGTTAATTAAATTCATACTACAGGTGTCAAAAGTCCTTAGAAAAGCATATAAAATAATCCATTTCTTTTCCATTTACATTTACAAATAATGGCTGCATACAGGCTGCCTACTATAAATAAAAGAGAAAATCCATTCGTTGTGTTCAGCCAAAATGAAATAAGCAAGCAACAGAATAAAAATAACAGGCCGTTAAAAATAGAGTAAATTCATGTTGACACGAAAATACAAAACATTCAAGTATCATGCTGTTAAAATAACCGAGGGTGTATGTTTCACTGCAAATTAATGTGCAAACAAGCTTGAGAGCCTTTTTCAGTTCTATTTACTTCAAAACCCTCAAGAATTCTTAACGGAGAAAAACACAGAGAATTTGAATAAGCCCTCACATGGGTATTATTTTCATGAGTTATTTACCACACAGCAGTAAAGGTATCACATTAATGGGGTGGTGAGACAATAAATATGTTAGTTATGTGTTACAAAGCCTTAGGGGAGATCTGAATGATATCATTCATATCAACACTGACCTCATCCCTACATCAATGATACTTACCTGAATATTGGCTGTATGTGTATGTAGAACATTCTTTACAATAGCTGTTGAAACAGTCTGTACTATAGCTTTACAAAAACTTTACTGAATGTAAAGCTGAGTGTATATTAAAGATATATTTCTTTCTAAATGTAAAGCTAAGCAGTGACAACCTACCCATTCATCCACTCTTTATTCCATCCATAAATCCACTCCTTCCCCATCCACTCCTTCAACCATCCACTTATCCAATCTTTCCCCCATCCACACATCCACTCTTTTTCCATCCACTCCTTCCCCTTTCACTCCATCCACTCATTCCCCTTTCACTCCTTTTCCTTCCACGCATCCACTCCATCCCCGTCCATCTATCCATCTGATGCATACCGTAGATTTATGGCAGTGGAGGCATAGCTACAGGCCGTTATTTACGCCAAGAAAAGTCAATGGAGAAGATTCCTGATGCAATCTATTACAATATATTAACGCACCAACATGCCTCCTCAGGAAAATAATTAAAATACGTATACCTACTACAAAGCATTACAATGAATTATTAGTAAAAGTAAACAAGAATTATCACATTAATAATAATCATTTTAATTAATTATTACGAGATGTGAATTGCAAAAACTGAATTCACTCTAAGTCTACGGAAATTGCTGCCACGTATTCAACTACCTCTCGCTGATACACTTTTAATATCTTTCAACTAAAGGAAATTTAAAATGTGTTAGACAAAATTAGCCACAGAGTAAGAAAAATAGAGGATCTTTCCTCAGTGGCCACTAGATTGCCTCAGCACAATGCACTCAATGGGCATCAGGGAGAGAGGCACACTGTGAATTCTCAACACATAAAGAATACTTTCAATCAATGCCTATTTGAGAGAAAATGCTCAAAAGAGTCTCATGAGTGGAGAGAGGGGGGAGGGGGGCATTAACAACAGGTGGGGTTTAGGGGAGATGATGACTATTAAGAGTAAAACTATAGATATATCCCCAATTACCTTATAGAAAAATATCATGCAAATGAAATATGGAAGAAATGTTCTTGGTACTCAAAAATAATTACCTATTTCTAAAAATATTTTAACGTAATGCTATGTTGTTTGCTTTTAAAGTATAGAGGTTTTGGACATCTGACAGTGTTCACATCAATTTTGAAGCATTCATTCCAGGTATTTTAGAGCTTATAAGTTAAATCTGATGAGGTTAAACGTGACCAAACTGTTGCCGTTAAGAGCGCTGTCATCAACACCTGGAAACAACATGAGCAGTCAGACACAACTTATAGTAAACAAATTTCAGGAAGAAAGCGATTAGTTCGTAACAAAACTGCGATCAAAGAAGTGAAGAATCTTCTGAATATACTCTAAAATCTTCTAAATTATTTCATTGAAGAATTTTCTTATTATCATTCTAGATATATTTGAATTACATTTTTATATTGGTAAATATTATTGGTTTTAATGCATGCAAATATCACCTTAAATATGCAAGGTAAAATAATCATACGCAGCGTAAATAATAATAAAAAGCACTCAGTTTGTGCATAAGTAATTAGTTTTTGTACCATCGTAAAAGTTACAACGAGGCTCTTTCAGAACTATTGCAATGAATACAACCTGCTGCGTGATCGCATTCTTTGATAGTAAAACCTAATGCATGTGGCAAATTAAAATGCATTTATTACTATTATACATTGTAACAAATATAATGGAAATAGATCTTTAAGGGATTTCTTCTCTAAGCGTTCGAGAGCAACAATTGTTATAAGAACTACGAGGTAATTGTTGTAAAATCTGCAAATGATTAGAGAGATTTACTAATTGATGGTGTAGATCTTTTCAAGGCATAGCTCAGTGTGTCAGATCTTCGTGAGACTCTCAACTTACATCAAACTATGCCCCAATAATTTAGAAACAATTTATTAATTTCCTAAGGGACTGGAAACAGTTCGGAGCAGCAGAGGCAGAGGATGCTATCTGAATTATAATGCAGGGGAAACAGTTCAAAATAGAATGGAACTGTGAAACACTGACAGAGGTTAGACACTGGAACTACCAAACAGTCAATTTGAATGGTATTAACTTTTCAAACATTTGTATTTCATAAGTTATTGGTAGATACTTGAAATTTTTATTGTTAATATAAGGAGACACTTATACTGGCTATTATAATTGGTATCCATGATACCTGCAAGTATCACGGATACCAATTAAAATAATTATAAGTATCTCCTGATAATAAAAATATCAAGTACCTACCAATAACAATTTATTAAATACAAATGTTTGAAAAGTTAATACCATTCAAATTGACTGTTTGGTAGTTCCAGTAATAAAGCATTGAAATGAAACTTATTGCATGAATGGAGAAACTGATCAAGCTGTTCTTTCTTTTTAATACAGTGCATAGAGCATTTCAATCGAAGCGAATCTTTACGCTACTATTTATTTCTAGTTTAATCTAAAATTGCAGGCAGAATAGCCTGCAGTGATTAATTGAAGACCCTGAAGCTTTCTAAACTTTTAAATGTATTATGCAGGAGTTTTAAAGCGAGATTAAGGGGAAACTTTAGAGAATAAACCTTATGAAGTTAATATTTATATAAAGTGACGTAAGTTCCCATCTTTATTGAATATATATAAAAGAATATATTAAATTCAATAACGGTAACAGAATTTCAGTTCGAAAGATGATAATGTTATAGTAAGAAATATTAAGCTTGGGAGAAGTATAAAAGAATTGAGCAATAATTGCATACAATTATATCAGAGAGATTTAAAAACCTTCGCAATTATTAATCTGCGCATTGAAATAAAACTTCAATGCGTAATTTTCAGTAACGGTCCCCTTCCGCTCTAATAGATTAATAAAAAATTAGAGTGGAGGGGGGACCTTTTAACTAATTTAATCATTTAGCAAAGTATTTAAATATTAACTGAAATGTCTTGACTCTTATTTAAAGTGTTTTTTTTAAAGATCATAACCACTGATACAGCAACAATAGAGTGTACATCAAACCCGTTACACCAGGGTATGTGTTCTACACCATCTGAATCATTTTTCAATAATCTGTCCGGATGCGAGGGAGCAATAAAAATTCCAATAGAAACGGAACAGCGGGGCAGAACTGCATAAATTAATAAAAGGCTCAGATTGGAGATATAAGAATAAAAGGCGTAAAGGGAAGATAGTAAAAGTGTGGAATTAATAATAAAGCCTCTCCTCTTTCAATGTATTCTGAACAATCCATGATACCTGCAGGTATCATGGATACCAATTAAAATTAAAGTTAAATAATAATTATTAATTATATATTTTTTTTACTTACGTGTGCGAAAATGTTGAACTGACCGATAATTAAGAACTTACCCTAGTAAGATCCTTAA
This sequence comes from Caprella mutica, assembly GCA_947561585.1. Taxonomy (NCBI): domain Eukaryota; kingdom Metazoa; phylum Arthropoda; class Malacostraca; order Amphipoda; family Caprellidae; genus Caprella; species Caprella mutica. Next base: position 68,901 of record CANNZV010002515.1, read on the forward strand.
ATTTTCTAAAGAATTTCGTATTATTGTAGTCGATAAAATGATACGTAATTGGAGGCTTTAAGCATAGGCTAAAATACCATTGAAAATATTATTAGATAGTTGTTAAGATTGATGTGCAAACTAGTCATGTAACAAGTTAGTGTACATATTTACAGTCACTATATCTGTTATAACTAAATAACTTTCCTGAATGCTCCAATACTTTACATTTCTCATATTGTACAGTCATATATAATGTTTCATAAAACTATCTCTGACTCTAATGTTCATCCACAGAGCTTACAATATTTTATTTATATATTATTTTATTACGAAAGATCTTTAAAGTAAGGAAGCCATTCAATTAAATATAATGAATTATTAATATTGCAATATAATGTTCTTGTAAATAAATGAATCCACATAACATTCAAAATAAAACTAGCATTAATAGATATCAGTTGTACTTGTAAGACAATTCCTTCCCAGCATTGCTGGGTAGGCTGCCTTTCTCCCCAAGCATTGCTGAGTAAGCTGCCTCTCTCTCCAAGCATTGCTGGGTAAGCTGCCTCTCTCTCCAAGCATTGCTGGGTAAGCTGCCTCTCTCCCCAAGCATTGCTGGGTAAGCAGCCTTTCTCCCCAAGCATTGCTGAGTAAGCAGCCTCTCACGTCAAGCATTGCTGCGTAAGCTGCCTCTCTCCCCAAGCATTGCTGGGTAAGCTGCCTCTCTCCCCAAGCATTTCTGGATAAGCTGCCTCTCTCCCCAAGCATTGCTGGGTTGGCTGCCTTTCTCCCAAGCATTGCTGGGTAAGCTACCTCTCTCTCCAAGCATTGCTGGGTAGGCTGCCGCTCTCCCCAAGCATTGCTGGGTTGGCTGCCTTCCTCCCCAGCATTCGATAGCCACTCCTAGGACTTCATCACAGGAAATAATCAGTCGCATCCAGTCAGAGAAATAAAAGGTTGGATTTAGTTTAAATGGACAGTAGATGATGAGATCTCTCACAAAGGACATTGACTACTTCAGAGTCTCCTTCCAATTGCTATTGAAGTGTTTCGTTTTAACTGCACATATCACAGCGGTGTAATTAACGCTGCCTCTTAGTACAGTACGAATCAACGGTCCACTCTCTATTTCAAAAGTGCAATGTTTCTACCGATTCATTGCCTCAATTCTGTTCAGAGATAGATTATGAAACCAAAAAAGTACAACAGTACCAACACAACAATAGAAATTTGAACGAATTGCAATATGATTCAGCTATACTGTATTACACAAGTCTCGGTTCGGAATTATTTTTCGATTATAAGTCTTAGTTCAACAATGTTACGGTACCGGTCCTATTCCTCGGTTGTGAAGCTAGCATCTCTAGTTTTATATCCGGATGCAGTTCTCCTTCTAGTTCTTTTCTGGAAAGGGCCATTTTCCTAGTTCAATTTTCAGGTAAGTACCATTTTCCCAGTTCTATTTACCGGGAAGAGCCATTTTGGCAGTTCAATTTTTCGGGAAGAATCATTTTGGCAGTTCAATTTTTCGGGAAGAATCATTTTGGCAGTTCAATTTTTCGGGAAGAATCATTTTTGCAGTTCTATTTCCCGAGAAGAACAATTTTGGCAGTTCTATTTTCCGGGAAGAGCCATTTTGGCAGTTCAATTTTTCGGGAAGAACCATTTTGGCAGTTTAATTTTTCGGGAAGAACCATTTTGGCAGTTCAATTTTCAGAGATGAACCATTTTTGTATTTCTCTATATCGGGAAGAGCTATTTTCCAGTTCTATATTTCGGGGCAGCCATTTTCCCAGTTCAACTTTCCAGAGCAGTTATTTCCCCAGTTCTATATTTCGGGGCAGCCATTTTCCCAGTTCAACTTTCCAGAGCAGTTATTTCCCCACTTCTATTTTTCGGGGCAGCCATTTCCCCAGTTCTATTTTCCGGTGCAGTGCTCGCTCGACCCCGCAAAGTGTGGTCGTTTACATTTCATTGCTTCATATTAACAAACATTAATGGGATGGCAGGAGTTTAGGCCGATACTCCAGCAGTTGGGACAAACTGACTAAATAGATTACTTGAATGGGATAGCAACTGAAATTGAGTTCTGTCCTCTGCTAACTTGGCAGTTGATGCAAGAGATGATTACACTAAAAATATATGACTATTTTCAGTAAAATATCAAACACACTGTGAAATGAGATGACGGGAACTCGTAAAGCGCATACCTTTGCCACCGCTTATAAATGACCTTGACTTCTAACCTGTTCGCTCCCGAAATCTTATAAACTGGTTCCTGGAAAATGATCAATCGTCTCACCAAATTTCAGCAATTTGGTTGAATACTTTTCGAGTTACAAATGACCTTGACCTTTGACCACAATCTGCGAAGGTAATTAGTAATCAGTGTCCAGGCAAACTATAACAAATTTCGATAGTTTTAGGCACTCATACACAGACTGTTTTGATATTCTACCATTTAGTCACTTAAGGGCGGTACACACGCAGGTTTTTTAAGTCTTTCCACCAGACTTTTTGCTAAGCTCCTCCTACTTTTTCAACGAGAATATAAGAAAAAACTATGAAATTATAAATTATTTCAATTGGTATTCATGATACCTGCAGGTATCATGAATACCAACTAAAATAAATTATAATTCTCGTTGAAAAAGTAGGAGGAGCTTAGCAAAAACTCTGGTGGAAAGACATAAAAAAAACCTGCGTGTGTACGGCACTTCACTATATTCTTGAGAGAAAAAAAATGTAAATGACTTATCACAACTACTCGATAATTTAAGCGGCTAACTCTCGCGAGATATTATAAACAGAAAACTGTTCGAGACAGAGATAAATACTAAAGTGAAGCATTAATGTTTTATAAGAAGTATCGCTTAGTTGATAAAGGTCACTAGAGTCTAAAGGCTAGTCAATTAGGAGTAGAAAAATGTCTGGTGAATTTAAAAGACTTTATTAGTCGTCTACTGTAGGAACTACAGCAATGTTTTTTATTTTTTATTTATTTCTTTAAGCTTACAGACAAGGTAAAACTAATAAATACACAATTCAAATAAGAATAAAAATTAAATGCAGCTAAGGTTCAGAGAAAGTTAAAACTTGTGAGACCTAATTAAAAAATCTATAAACAATAAAAAACTAAGAACTATATTTACTAAAACAATATATGTATTTGATGAACATATAACTTTACAAGCCAATTGCCAGAGTATATTATAAAATAAATGATAGAGTTTCTATTTGATTGATATGAAAGAACATACATTCTTAGAATAATCATAGAAAGTGATTATAATATTATTTGAATTAATAATGCAAAACACACTAAGATATCATCATACAGATTGCTAATATGCATAAAGTTAAATAGGTTGTTCCCGATAGCTCAGACGTAATTAAAATCCTCTTTATCTGCTGAACTTTTTAGTATGAACTAAACTGGTAACATTGTAAAGCTAAATTCAATATTTTTCAGTAATGCTGCTTATTCATTTAATGTTCTGACCAGTTTTAGAGATATTCAGTGTTGCAATGACCCAATCCTTGTTGTAGACCCTGTATGGTAGGTTTATTGATATTAGTACATACAAGCGTACAGCTAGTGTATTATCCACTACCGATACCAATCTGATGATCAATAGACTGTATCAATGTTGCATATATTTGCACAATGTAATTACCTTCCATTGCTAGGGAAACACAAGCAGAGCGAGCACAAGCAAGAAGAGTAAGGAAGGCAGTGAAGTAATAATATATTCCTAAATGTAAATATACCATGAAATGAAAAACTAGTGTAAATAGAAAGTTTTGTTAAATGAACAATTAATTCCTTACGATTAATGTCAATATAGAGTAAGTTACGAATTATCGGTCGGTTTCACATCTTCGGTCATATTAGAATAAACGATAAATTATTTAATCGGTATCCATCATTCCTGGAACAATCATTGATACAAATAAAAATTAAATAATTATTTTGTCGTTTTTTCTTATATGACCGAAGATGTGGAACTGATCGATAATTCGTAACTTACCCTACATCAACATTCAAGTTCATAGAACGTAAGCAACTACCAGATATAGTTACCATCATTATTACCGATATTTTCCCCATTTTCATTATTACCAATATTTTCCCCATTTTCATTATTACCAATATTTTCCCCATTTTCATTATTACCAATATTTTCCCCATTTACATTATTACCAATATTTTCCCCATTTTCATTATTACCAATATTTTCCCCATTTTCATTATTACCAATATTTTCCCCATTTTCATTATTACCAATATTTTCCCCATTTTCATTATTACCAATATTTTCCCCATTTTCATTATTACCAATATTTTCCCCATTTACATTATTACCAATATTTTCCCCATTTTCATTATTACCAATATTTTCCCCATTTGCAGCGGCTGGGATAATGGGAGTTAAATTCCAGTGGATATTATCGACTTTTTTCTCCATTAGGTTTATATTTTTAAGATGAAAAGCGGAGAGATGTTTTGAAAAGAACCTAATTTTAGTCTCATTACTTGACGCAAACAGAAACCGAGGCAATTTAATACTCAAAAACAAACTAATATGTCTAAAAAGAATTCGGATCAGAGTAACTCGATATGCAATGTGCGGCACAAGAACAACGTACACTACCGTTCTTGCTTTAAGACTATCTTCATAAGACAATTTAAATGATATTCAAGCAAATATAACCTACTCGCAAATTGAAAATTGTTTAAAAGTTTTTGAGATATGCCGAATTTCAAATTGTCCGTTTTTCAATCTCGACAAGTTTAGACCATATTTTTGACCCCAAATCCTAGATTTAAGTTTTTTAGATAATTTTCGCTCCGTACAAGGTTAAAAGAGTGGCCGTAATTTTAAGTTGTAAAAACCGAATCAGTACAAATCCCTAAAATGTTAGAATTTTCCATTCAACTTTCGGAAGGGAAATTAAATCAGATTTGGTCTAGTATGGAAAGTTTTTTGAAACTTAAAATAAAGATTTGTAATCTGGATGATGTAATGCATGGTACATAATTATAGAGATGCATTGCGATGTTTTGAAATATACTGAAACTAAAATGCACAGCCTACTGAAAATGAGATGTAATTATAAATTTGTAGAGACTGAATTATTTTGTAATGATATATACGGGTTTTAAAAAGTAATAAAGAACAGTGTGTTGCATAATATCAACGAGATAAATCAATGAAAAGTCATTCTAAGGGTATAGTTGACAGTGCAGAGTGATAGTGAAGAGCTGCAGTCTTTTCCAATAAGAGAGTTAGGATGTAATCCCCCTTAATAGGGCTCAGCTCCGGGGATTAGGGGACTCAATCCCACCTGTTGAGGTATGCGAAAACTCTCCCCAATTCACTGTATGCTATAGTGTCATTAAATTAAACCTTGCCAAATTTAGGCAAAATAAATTGCACGGCAGAAAATGCTGTCGTATGAACGTGTGGAGCTGTTGGAGATTTCCGCAGAGACTGCACGGTTCCTGAGCAGGAATCAGACGCATTCTCATTCCGTGTAGGAATAGCCTTGCTAAGGCCATGTCACCGGAATAGAGTTAATGTTCAATTCCAGAACTCATTTGCTGCTACGTTAATGCAAAACATCTCGGTATATAAAAATCACGGCAGACTATAAAAAGCAGTGTGTCGTGCCTTCAAGAAAACTATTAATTTAAACTCATTTTACATTCACTTTAAATTTCTCAGTATAGAATAAATCCATAGAACAATAAGGAAGAAGGACAAGATAAAAATGTCCCGAAGAGAAAAAGTGCATATAACTTTCTTTAAGGAGGAACTATAAGGAAGGATTTTGCCGAGATATTGAACTTAGGACCAATAAAATTCTAAAGGAGAGGGGGGGGGAGGTATGAGGGTATACCATTTAGTTTCGAGCTTCAAGGGCTACGGCAATTAATTCAGAGATATGAACCGATAAGATACTGTGAATAATACTCTGAATTAATTTAAACATCAATACGCTTTTCCTGCATTATTACTAAATCTAGATTACCTATCTGAAATAAAGTTGATTATTATTTATCCATAGAAAAGAAAAGCATCAAATGGCGGAATTCTCAATTAATTCATAAAACATTAATTGAAAGAAATACCAAATACAATAAAAGAGGTAGAAGAAACCCTCTTTAACAGTCAGTACAAATGTTTCAAAAGAAATAAATCATTCCACACTCCGAAGCAGATCTAAGAAAATTCCCCATCAGATTTGTCCACTAGTGAGAACAGAGAGCTTTTCCCAAAAAAAGGACTTTACTAATTGATCTAAAATTCTCCTTCAAGTCTACTTCCAAACTCCCTGACTTTCAGATTAGAAAAACGGGAGCTAGGGCAGCAATTTGTGAAAATGAGATAAGTGATGGAGGTTGATACTCTGTGAAGAAAGTGATGGAGAGTGATACTCTGTGAAGAAAGTGATGGAGAGTGATACTCTGTGAAGAAAGTGATGGAGAGTGATACTCTGTGAAGAAAGTGATGGAGAGTGATACTCTGTAAAGAAAGTGATGGAGAGTGATACTCTGTGAAGAAAGTGATGGAGAGTGATACTCTGTGAAGAAAGTGATGGAGAGTGATACTCTGTGAAGAAAGTGATGGAGAGAGATACTCTATAAAGCAAGTGATAGAGAGTGATACTCTATAAAGGAAGTGATAGAAAGTGATACTCTATAAAGCAAGTGATAGAAAGTGATACTCTATAAAGGAAGTGATAGAAAGTGATACTCTATAAAGCAAGTGATAGAAAGTGATACTCTATAAAGCAAGTGATAGAGAGTGATACTCTATAAAGCAAGTGATAGAGAGTGATACTCTATAAAGGAAGTGATAGAAAGTGATACTCTATAAAGCAAGTGATAGAAAGTGATACTCTATAAAGCAAGTGATAGAGAGTGATACTCTATAAAGCAAGTGATGGAGAGTGATACTGACAGGTGATACTGTCTGAACCAAGTGATGGAGAGTGATACTGACCAGGTGATATGGAGAGTAGTTACAAATTAACGATCGGCTGAAAATGAGAAGCTCTAAAATCGGTCTTTTTGATATTTCACAACTTGCCAACTTTCTTCTCATCTGTGAACTCCAAGTGAGGGAGAATGTCTTCAGTTACCTCATTCGAGATGTGACTACTTCTTTCAGTCCTACTCCTCTCATGATGATCAGTCAGTAAGCTCATGACATTTCAGCCTTTTCGAAATGGTTTTGTTTTCAGATCTTGTTTCAGCACTCGATACATTGAAGCTTACTAACACCGGCTACTGTAGCAACTTTAAGAAGAAATTGCACGTGAGTTTCAAAGAAACTTCTCCCGCGTGTTTCGGATCAGTTTCGAACCAGTCTCCTTGTACTACTTTTTAACAATTTGTCGAACAGCTGAACGCTTCATTATCAACTTCTTTGCATTTGATGAATTAGTCTCCTCTTCTTCGTGGCGCTCGATCACTATATTTCGATCTACAGTCATCACACACAAAGTATGAATTTGAAAAATGTCAGAAATGGGAAGATTGTGACACTGGTTTCGAGATGAAATACGATTAATAGAATCAGACAATCCTTGAATTCATTTGTTCTTCTAGTGTTCAACACTCAAAATAAATTAATTGAACAATTAATAATGACGACACATCGAAGAGAAAGATTTCCTTTTATTAAATCATTCCAGAATTTAAAAATATGAAACTGAGAAAAAACATCAAATGATCATTCCTCTTTTAAATTTAAAAGGACTGATATTCAGGGGAATATTAGATATAAAAGTAGATATAAAAGTAAAGGAGCTCAAATTCTCTGATGATTGAGTCAATCATATGTAAATAATAAATAGCAGCATTTGTAACTTTATACCTTTGCCCTCAATTGTACAACATGCGCAATTACAACATCAATCACAATTAACGGGATCAATATAGAAAAAAGATTAGTCAGATTATAGTTAATAAGTTGTAGAGAGCGAATATAACTTTTCATTTGCATCCTCTATAAAATGGGTTTCGCTTATATATACATTTTTTATGACCAAAGACAAAAACTGTGATCCGAAATGGCAGACTTCATAAACGGATCCTCCAACTGCGCTTTTATAGATTAGAATCTTTTCCCTTTCCAATTTATTTCAGTGGATGACCACTCAATGGAAATAAATAAATAAATAAATAGTAACCATCACTTGATTGAAGAAACCTGTGAAATAACATGTAGAGATGGAACGATAGCAAACTTTTCACCGATACCATACCGATACCTAGATTTTTACCGATACTGATACCTAGATTTTCACCGATACTTATACCTAGATTTTCACCGATAACGATACCATGCCGATACCAAGATTTTCATCGATACTGATACCTAGATTTTCATCGATACCATGCCGATACCTAGATTGTCACGAAAACTGTACTGATACCTAGATTTTCATCGATACTGATACCTAAATTTTCACCGATACCGATACCATGCCAATACCTAGATATTCACCGATACTGATACCTAGATTTTCACCGATACCTAGATTTTCATCGATACTGATACATAGATTTTCACCGATACCGATACCATGCAGATACCTAGATTTTCATCGATACTGATACCTAGATTTTCACCGATACCGATTTCATGACGATACCTAGATTTTCACATATACCGATACTCCGTCCCATCCCTAATATCATGTACGCTAAACAGAGCACAATGAAGTGACCGTAGAAAATTGCCCAGCTATCACTATTCAATCCACGAGCTATTTTATTGAACAATTTAATCGAATGATTCGAGGCGCCAGAATGAAATGATAAATCTGCTCTTCTGGATTTAGAAATAAAAACACACACAAAAAGATATTAAGGAAGGCCTCCAAAGAAATGAAATAGCAACACAAAAAGTAATGAACAAATGATGGATTTTTTTATTTTAGTGAGATAAAAATTAAATAGAAAATTCAACTAAGAGGAATTAAGAATACAAAGGATTTAGCTTGTAGTTAGATAACGATATCAATTACCGAATAGGGTAATTTCCGCGTCCTCGGACAGTTCCATACTATCGTACACCTCAGCAATAATATAATAATTATTCAACTAGTTATATTAATTTGTATCCATGCTATCTGTTGGTATTATGGATACCAATTGAAATAAAAGTTAAATAACAATTTTCATACATTTTTTCTTACGTGTTCGAAAATGTGAAACTTACCGATAATTCATAACTTACCCCCACTCATAGATGTAAATATCTTATAGATGTCCTGAGACAGACTCCAATGCATCTGCCGGAGACATCGTCGCTATCGCCTCAATGCAGGCAGCGCCACAAAAATACTGCACTTGCCACTTGATTTAATAGGACAGCTTTCAAATTAAATCTAACTGCATTATAGTGGTGGGGAGGGGCGAGAGTATTGCCACTATTTTAATACTTTCCACCAGATTTATTGGAGGGGGGCTATGATTTGTGACCTGATGTATGTGCTCGGGTTGCAGGAAACTATGCGAAGGCTATAACTTATAGCAATGGTGACAAAAATATAGACTGGATAACCATTTCAACTGAGAGGAGAGGAGCTTGTAGGGAAAATGGTAAATATAAATACGAAAATATATGATGCAATGTGGTAAGAAAGAGGATTGGCTATAGCTTATTATTATATCAGTTAATATCCATCCATGAGTAATTAATTCATTAGTAGGGGTTTTAATGCCGGCTAATGAAGTTATTTAATACAGGAGGGAAAATGTATTTTTATCACTATTTATTTGTTAATCAATTATCAGGACAATAAATGAAAAAAAAATTAATCATTATTAATTATGCCTCTAGTAGAAAAATGGGGAGTTGTACCTTTGATATGACATGATTTTTCTCATCAAGAAAACTCATCTAAACTTTACAATTAAATGTGTGACGAGAAATAAATAGCACGTTTTTTTCATTATGTTTTACAAATGTTGAGAATAGCACAAGTCAATAACCACGTGCAATAGCCTGAATGAAAATGCATTTTTTTTAAACTGAACAATTAATTTCACATACCTTTGTTCATTTCAGTGAGAAAAGACTCTTAGGTATATAATTACGTGCAAAAGTGATTCGAAATATTAATGATCAAAATATTAGACATGTTCTTTTTTATTTTGTTCCACCAGTGACCCGCTGGACACTTTAGACGTAAACGAAATGCCATGTTACTGTCGTCAAAACATTGCAATTCTTCACTTTTTTCAACACAATATTCGATAAAAAAATATTAGGATTTTTTTTTTTTTTTTTTTCAAAAAAGAGAAAGACTGTTTTTCTAAGCCAAAATATATACAGACATAAATATAGTTAAGTTTCGAGTAATTATCCAGTATCGTTGTTATAAAGAATCGTTATGATACTTGATAACAAGTATCGTTATGATACTTGATAACAAGTATCGTTATGATACTTGATAACAAGTATCGATATGATACTTGATAACAAGTATCGATATGATACTTGATAACAAGTATCGATATGATACTTGATAACAAGTATCGATATGATACTTGATAACAAGTATCGTTATGATACTTGATAACAAGAATCGTTATGATACTTGATAACAAGTATCGTTATGATACTTGATAACAAGTATCGTTATGATACTTGATAACAAGTATCGTTATGATACTTGATAACAAGTATCGATATGATACTTGATAACAAGTATCGATATGATACTTGATAACAAGTATCGATATGATACTTGATAACAAGTATCGTTATGATACTTGATAACAAGTATCGTTATGATACTTGATAACAAGTATCGTTATGGTACTTGATAACAAGTATCGTTATGATACTTGATAACAAGTATCGATATGATACTTGATAACAAGTATCGATATGATACTTGATAACAAGTATCGATATGATACTTGATAACAAGTATCGATATGATACTTGATAACAAGTATCGATATGATACTTGATAACAAGTATAAATACGAATTTAACTGATAGAGAAACAAGTAAAGACTCTATGAGAGGACTATCACAACACGGCCTGAAGATTAATCAACAATGCATAGAAGTTATAGACTTATAGTATTAGAAGATATAGCCTCTTATATATAGTAATGGAATACCATACTCTCACCCTTCTTATTAAAGCCAAATAGAAGAGAAAATAGACCTCCGCTAAAGCACCTTTAAACCTACAGAAACAATGAAATGAAGATTCTTTAGGTTATTATGAGATGCATTGGTGAAACACAAACAAAAGAACTTGGGACTATAAACACAGATGTGGTTACACAAGTAGAGAACAAGTACACTGTAAGTAATTACAAGGAAGTACACTGTAAGTAATTACAAGGAAGTACATTGCAAGTAATTACAAAGAAGTACACTGTAAGTAATTACAAAGAAGTACACTTTAAGTAATTACAAAGAAGTACATTGTAAGTAATTACAAAGTAGTACACTTTAAGTAATTACAAAGTAGTACACTGTAAGTAATTACAAAGAAGTACACTGCAAGTAATTACAAAGTAGTACACTTTAAGTAATTACAAAGTAGTACACTTTAAGTAATTACAAAGTAGTACACTGTAAGTAATTACAAAGAAGTACACTGTAAGTAATTACAAAGAAGTACACTTTAAGTAATTACAAAGAAGTACACTGTAAGTAATTACAAAGAAGTACACTGTAAGTAATTACAAAGTAGTACACTGTAAGTAATTACAAAGAAGTACACTGTAAGTAATTACAAAGAAGTACACTTTAAGTAATTACAAAGAAGTACACTGTAAGTAATTACAAAGAAGTACACTTTAAGTAATTACAAAGAAGTACACTGTAAGTAATTACAAAGTAGTACACTGTAAGTAATTACAAAGAAGTACACTGTAAGTAATTACAAAGAAGTACACTGTAAGTAATTACAAAGAAGTACACTGTAAGTAATTACAAAGTAGTACACTGTAAGTAATTACAAAGAAGTACACTGTAAGTAATTACAAAGAAGTACACTGTAAGTAATTACAAAGAAGTACACTGTAAGTAATTACAAAGAAGTACACTGTAAGTAATTACAAAGTAGTACACTGTAAGTAATTACAAAGAAGTACACTGTAAGTAATTACAAAGTAGTACACTGTAAGTAATTACAAAGAAGTACACTGTAAGTAATTACAAAGAAGTACACTGTAAGTAATTACAAAGTAGTACACTGTAAGTAATTACAAAGAAGTACACTGTAAGTAATTACAAAGAAGTACACTGTAAGTAATTACAAAGAAGTACACTGCACTACACTGTCTTTGACGTCAAAAGTGCTATTTTGAGTACAATGAAACACTCTGAACATGAGTGACATTTATGAGATGTTAGTCAGTCCTGTTCTCTGTTCACAATTGTCCTCATGAGCTTCAATTTGGACAGTAACAAATATAACAGCCAAACCAAAATGAAATTAGAATGCAATGATGATATTTCAAAAGAATTCATTGCATATATCTGCTTATTAACTGAATGCATTTCCTCTTGCCTTCATTATATGCCCTTTGATTTGTATATTCCATTCAGAATGTTTGTATAAGTAGATCCTACAAAGAGCTTTTAGAATAATTAATTATTAAAGCTGCTGCTGCAGAAAGAAAAGGAGTAGTAAAAGTATAAGGCAAATAAAAGGGAAAAATATAAGGCAAATAGAAGGGCGATACAAGAAATGGCATCTCACTGGATTTTAGCTCCTATAACAAACTTAGCAGAAAATTCCATTATAAAGAACCAACAAGGAATTAGAGGGGGGCACTTCTCCCTGATATCATTAAGGGAACAAAAAGAGACTTAACAAGTTGCTGCAGTCACAGCTAGTGATATGTCACACCGGGGTGAGACATCAGGTAAATATAACGCTTATAGGTAACAAATACATAATTAATGCAGTGAAAACATTCATTGAGAAAAAATAAACAACAATTAAATGAATTTAAGGAAATTACTGGAAAATATGCTGTCAAACAAAGGTCAATATGCCCAGAAAACAAAGGTCAATATATAGGCCCAGAAAAGAAAGGTCAATATGCCCAGAAAACAAAGGTCAATATGTCCAGAAAACAAAGGTCAATATTCCCAGAAAACAAAGGTCAATATTCCCAGAAAACAAAGGTCAATATGCCCAGAAAACAAAGGTCAATATGCCCAGAAAACAAAAGTCAATATGCCCAGAAAACAAAGGCCAATATGCCCTGAAAACAAAGGTCAATATGCCCAGAAAACAAAGGTCAATATGTCTAGAGTGGGCATGGTCAAATAACAGCAATGCAGGTCAAGTCACTTCAATGCAGGTCAAATAACAGCAATGCAGGTCAAGTCAGTTCAATGCAGGTCAAGTCACTTCAATGCAGGTCAAGTCACTTCAATGCAGGTCAAATAACAGCAATGCAGGTCAAGTCACTGCATATGCAGGCAATACTTTAATTGCATTAGTACAACTGTCCTATGTTCTCCATATGAGCGTTTCACACAACTAAATGGAACAGAGAGTAAGTCTATTCCAGTGGTTTGAGGTGCTAAAACATGATGAGAACATGAGTTAGATGTCAAATAGGCAATAATGGAGACTTTGTTACACTATAGCACAGTAAATGCACACTTATGGCTGTCATCACTACCTTTATAGCTACATTTACTACCCGAACTTTCAGATGAAATTGGTTAGGAGCAAACTTTCTGACTGATATTTCATGAATTATTACCAATGTTTCAGAATTTCATGGAGTCCACTGGTTAAATTTGGAGATTTCAAAAGTTGTGTCGTGAAGGAGACTTTATATGAACTTAGTAATGGAACTTTATATGATTTTAGTCGAGTCGCATTCGAGAAAATAATTCCCCAATAAAGGACACTGTAGAAATCAAACTCGACAAGGTAGAAAACTGAGTCAATATGGGGAATATTCCGTCAATATGGGGAATACTATTTTGTTGTCCAAAGGATGTCCCTGTATGGAGAGTAGAGGAAGAGGCAGTTAATTCCACTCATTTGTGTGGCATGTAATCCGCTTATTGTGATGGCAGACAGTGACTGTTCTTTAGTGGCTCTGAAGTCTACTTACTGATTGACTTCACTCTACCTACTCAATAATTAAGAAATCGATAACAAACTGAAAAGAAAAGACTTAAACTTTAAAGTAGAAGTGATCAATGAAAAACACCAAAAACTATAACCATATAAGTTGCATATATGTAATATATAACCAATATAATCTCGCAATATTATATTTCTAATATATAACCCATATAACCTCGCCATATATAACCTCTCAATATACGCAATATTGAACAATTAAAGATAAATTAATTGTAGAGATGAAAAAAAATGATATTTGTACAAACGAAATATTTCTATACCAATAGCCTTAACAAATGAAGGGCATGATTTATTATCACGTTCATTGCCGTGCAATCTGCTGAGTAAGCACATTGCCTTTTCTAGCATAAATTAAATGGATCATTCCAATAATCCTTTGCTTTCTTCTCTCTTTTAATCCTTTGCTTTCTTCTCTCTTTTAATCCTTTGCTTGCTCTTCTTTTATTCCTATGCTTGCTTTTCTCTTTTAATCCTATGTTTGCTTCTCTCTTTTAATCCTATGCTTGCTTCTCTCTTTTAATCCTATGCTTGCTTCTCTCTTTTAATCCTATGCTTGCTTCTCTCTTTTAATCCTATGCTTGCTTCTCTCTTTTAATCCTATGCTTGCTTCTCTCTTTTAATCCTATGCTTGCTTCTCTCTTTTAATCCTATGCTTGCTTCTCTCTTTTAATCCTATGCTTGCTTCTCTCTTTTAATCCTATGCTTGCTTCTCTCTTATAATCCTATGCTTGCTCTTCTTTTATTCCTATGCTTGCTTTTCTCTTTTAATCCTATGTTTGCTTCTCTCTTTTAATCCTTTGCTTGCTCTTCTTTTATTCCTATGCTTGCTTTTCTCTTTTAATCCTATGTTTGCTTCTCTCTTTTAATCCTATGCTTGCTTCTCTCTTTTAATCCTATGCTTGCTTCTCTCTTTTAATCCTTTGCTTGCTCTTCTTTTATTCCTATGCTTGCTTTTCTCTTTTAATCCTATGTTTGCTTCTCTCTTTTAATCCTATGCTTGCTTCTCTCTTTTAATCCTATGCTTGCTTCTCTCTTTTAATCCTATGCTTGCTTCTCTCTTTTAATCCTATGCTTGCTTCTCTCTTTTAATCCTATGCTTGCTTCTCTCTTTTAATCCTATGCTTGCTTCTCTCTTTTAATCCTATGCTTGCTTCTCTCTTTTAATCCTATGCTTTCTTCTCTCTTTTAATCCTATGCTTGCTTCTCTCTTTTAATCCTATGCTTGCTTCTCTCTTTTAATCCTATGCTTGCTTCTCTCTTTTAATCCTATGCTTGCTTCTCTCTTTTAATCCTATGCTTGCTTCTCTCTTATAATCCTATGCTTGCTTCTCTCTTTTAATCCTATGCTTGCTTCTCTCTTATAATCCTATGCTTGCTTCTCTCTTTTAATCCTATGCTTGCTTCTCTCTTATAATCCTATGCTTGCTTCTCTCTTTTAATCCTATGCTTGCTTCTCTCTTATAATCCTATGCTTGCTTCTCTCTTTTAATCCTATGCTTGCTTCTCTCTTTTAATCCTATGCTTGCTTCTCTCTTTTAATCCTATGCTTGCTTCTCTCTTTTAATCCTATGCTTGCTTCTCTCTTATAATCCTATGCTTGCTCTTCTCTTAATCCTCTCTTAATCAGTTAATCGCCACTGAAACCTCCTTCTTTCCTCATTAAAACCCGATTAATCACAATATCTAACTTATTCTTTTAAATTGAAATAAAAGCCAATAAATACACAAATGAATATTCGAATGAATAAAAATAGCATTCATTAAGTTGAAAAGTAACTTATTTCAAACATTCAATAATGTTTTATTCTATCAGAGAGAATTAAAGTGAAGTAAAAGATCTTAATTATATTCGCTAATGAAAATAAAGTGCACTAAATTAAGTTATGACATTAATATGTATGACAAACCTTATACTTTATATTTATTAATATACTTTTCACATTGAATATAGTAAAACTATTTCAAACAATTAGGTTTGTTACGAATTATCGGTCAGTTCCACAATTTCGGACATTTAAGAAAAACTATAAAACAACTATTGATATTTTTATTATATAAATTTTCTCATATGACCGAAAATGTGAAACTGGCCGATAATTCGTTACTCACCCTATATCCGTAATTTAGATAGTGCATATAGCTTTAATCTTTTTATTAAATTGAATGATCCTCCCTTATCGTGATTTTGCAGCATCCATATCAGTGCAACATGGCTGGTGGGATTTCAAAACAAATTACTCATGGGACTTCAAAACAAATTATTCAATGTTAGTCCAGATTTAGATTAAATCATCAGTTCGAACCGCCTTTTGATATTCAATTTCAAATTCACTAAAATGCAAGCGTGTATTAAATCACGGGAGGTGCGTGTTAGGTAAAGGTTGACGATCTGGTTACCTCTCTTGATAAATTTCACGATAAATAGAACGATATTTTCTCATCAGTTGTTATCGATTGCTATCGAACTGTTGTATCGGTCTGTGTTATGCGAGTACATTGAGAAAAAATTGCGAGTCACCCTGACTCATCGCTTGAATCAAGGCTGAAAAACTCCACTATTAGAGTCTTTTTTTCTTGATTGACTCTCCTGAGTCAATCTGACTATGAATTATGAGTCAATATGGTTTTTTTTTTGAGTAAAATAGTAGGACGAGTCAAATTGACTCACATTTTTCAGCTGGTTTTAGGACAAAATGAAGACTCAAATTTTGAGTCAATATAACTCGTATTTCATCAGTGAACCTACCATCGCCTTCTGGTTAACATTCACAACGATAAACCAGGACGAGGTTAGAGGCTCATTGTATGAGACTATATGCTGAAGAAGCCCCTTTATGGACCCTAAAAGAGAAACCTGCTAAGGTAAAGATAGCGGCCCTTGGCACCCTTTACATAATGCAGCACAAGCTGCGTCAACACTATCGAGATTCGAAAACAATAACACATGCTATCAAAACACGCGAAATGACTAAGAAAATTGAACTACACTTATGCGATGATATGGCACTTTTTACATGGTACTCTGTGATCCATTGGATTTCATTGAAATAATACTCTCGATTTAATTACTCTCTTAATTAGATTTCAGTCGAAAAAATGGTTATATCTTTTACTATTCAATGAAAGTAGATAATAGCATCATATTTCCATCAGGCAACTTTGTTTGATCGAAAAATTAAATTCTAGCAATTTTCCATTGATGAATTGAAGCTATTTCACTTCGATATTACAATAAGGGTAAATATTACCACGATGTATAAGCATTTAAGTTATCATATATAACCAAATAACCTCGCAATATACGTTATATATAGCATTGCAATATAACATTGTACATATAATCCCGCAATAATTTAACAGCATCGAATTCAATCATAAATAGGTTCCCATTCAATTAATAACGGAAATTCACAAATGAAACCTAACTGTGATATCATAAAAAAGTGCGTGGATATGAAATAACATGATTTGACGAAGGAAATTGTAGCATCAATGAAACTACCGTGGAAAAATAGATAATAGAGTAAATTACGAATTATCGGTCTGTTCCACATCTTCGGTAATATAAGAAAAAACAATAACATGTATGATTGGTGTTATTATTCTGTAAAATTGCACAAGGTTATGTTTCGGTTGACATTTATTTATTTGAAATCTTGTTATTTGCATAACTCAAAAAGTATTCAACCAAATTGCATGAAATTTGATGGGACGATTGGTCATCATCTAGAAGCTAAAGATCATTTATTACTCATGGATTATTAAATGATCAAGTCGGTGAAAGTACGCGCTCTAAGAGTCCTGTCATCTATTTAAATAATTTTAATCGGTATCCCTGATATCTGCAGGTATCATGGATACCAATTAAGTATCGTATAGATACCAATTATATTCTAATCGTATCATGGATACCAATTATAGCAATATTAAATAACAATCATTATAGTTTTTCCCTGTATAAGCGAAGATGTGAAACAGGCCGATAATTCGTAACTTACCCTACTATTTTTAAGGGTTACACTGCCTGAGGTTCGAAG
The DNA here is from genome assembly GCA_947561585.1 of Caprella mutica. Lineage (NCBI taxonomy): Eukaryota > Metazoa > Arthropoda > Malacostraca > Amphipoda > Caprellidae > Caprella > Caprella mutica. Next base: position 87,089 of record CANNZV010002515.1, read on the forward strand.
GCAATTACGCAAATGGTTCAAAGATATTTAGAAAAACAGATCAAAGTGAAATAGTTCCTTTATTCCAAACAAAAGCTTTTGAAGAGACAATCAGGTGTAAAAAAGGAGAGGCAACTGAGTAAAACTACTAATTAATTAATTACCCTTGATTTGATTGAATATTTAACATCCTTTTACATAAATCATAGAATTAACTATAAAGTCAGTAAGAGGCAGGTCTATTGTATCTTTACTTACACAATGTTATGGTTAATAAGAGTGTTATGGTTAATAAGAGTGTTATGGTTAATAAGAGTGTTCATATAATATCTAGACAGAATAATATTTCTCCACAAATGTTCTTTCCGTTGTTTGAGATGTAAATCTTAAACTATGGACACAAAGTTTATGGACTCTACTTTTTATTTAGAAAAGTTGTCATTTTTAATTTAAAAAATTGTTGTAGCCTTTTTATAGATTACATTCATATCTAAAATTAAACCTTAATATAATAGCTTATAATATAGAAATATTGATATTTGATTCCAGAAAAAGAAAGAGAAGTCTCATAACATTGCGTCAAAAAATCGAGATTCTAGAAAAATGTGAAAATAAAAAATATTTCCTAGGAAAAAAGGTATTCCTCGCCTTTTAAAAATATATGAAATGTGCATTTGTATGAAAATAAATATATTATTTCATAACTGTATTTCCTTCTTCATTTAGTTTAGTAGATTATTGCAGAATACAAAATTTATGAAGAGATCAATTTCTGAACTGCATAAAATAACTGAAATTTTAACTAAAAGAAAAAAAATACAGGAATAACTTTTAAGAACAATCAGTTCACAGGAACACAATTTAGAAACGGCAGTGAAGTTTCTAACCTGTTTCAACAGTTGATGACAACATTCAGCCAATGAAACACGGTCATTAATATCGTTTCTAGAACCCAATCACAAACTGCACTTCTAACTCTCGCCTAAAGAGCTAAAACATTCTGCTAACGACTACCTATCGAAAACACTACCAAGGAGAAATATATTGAAAATAATGTAGTCAATACATGAACTGAAAGTTGTAGTTTGTAATCCAAAAACACTACTAAAAACTAATGAGAAATAAATGTATGATAATTTAGCCAATACATAAACTGAAGTTGTACATCTAACTTCATTGGTTGTTAGAAAATTAACAAAGCAGATAATACAGACAAGAAAATGCACGTCTTTTATGCAACCACGAAGGAAAATTGAGACGCACGGTTCATTTGTGCTCAGCTGAAAATATTGCATGGAATTATTGCGCAGGAATACTTGCTGAATTGGCTGAAAAATTGCTGATTTGAAGGAATCCAAAGAGTGGAAATATGGAGACTAGATTGAACAATGTGAGCAAAATCTTCAATATAGCATAGCGTACAGAGACACTATTTAGTGAGGTTTATATTTATTAAATATATGAATTAGGGTAACCTAAGAATTATCAGTCATTTTCACATCTTCAGTCATATAAGTTATCATTATATCATTTTTTCTTATATATAACCGAAGATGCGAAACCGACCGATAATTCGTAATCTACCCTAACTGCTCTATGAAAATGCGGTTCTATTAAACAATGTGTTTGTCATCAATTAATACCAACATAGAGAAAAATATAATTTTTCATGAATATATTTTCCAGGACGATGAAGTACCATGATATATGACCTCAGTAGAAATTAATCTCCATCAACACCCATCAGGGGCAATGGGATGGGTGAAACAAACCCTCTTACGCCACAATAAATAGAGTGTGATGATCTAGTGAAAGGAGTGAGCCTTAATAGCGATGGGAAGACTGGACATGATATATAGCATCAGCTGATAGCAGAGATAATAGATAGCAACAGCTGATAGCAGAGATAACAGATAGCAACAGCTGATAGCAGAGATAACAGATAGCAACAGCTGATAGCAGAGATGATAGATAGCATCAGCTGATAGCAGAGATGATAGATAGCATCAGCTGATAGCAGAGATGATAGATAGCATCAGCTGATAGCAGAGATTACAGATAGCATCAGCTGATAGCAGAGATAATAGATAGCATCAGCTGATAGCAGAGATAACAGATAGCATCAGCTGATAGCAGAGATAACAGATAGCATCAGCTGATAGCAGAGATAACAGATAGCATCAGCTGATAGCAGAGATAACAGATAGCATCAGCTGATAGCAGAGATAATAGATAGCAACAGCTGATAGCAGAGATAACATATAGCATCAGCTGATAGCAGAGATAATAGATAGCATCAGCTGATAGCAGAGATAATAGATAGCATCAGCTGATAGCAGAGATAACAGATAGCATCAGCTGATAGCAGAGATAACAGATAGCATCAGCTGATAGCAGAGATAATAGATAGCAACAGCTGATAGCAGAGATAATAGATAGCAACAGCTGATAGCAGAGATAATAAATAGCAACAGCTGATAGCAGAGATAATAGATAGCAACAGCTGATAGCAGAGATAACAGATAGCATCAGCTGATAGCAGAGATAACAGATAGCATCAGCTGATAGCAGAGATAACAGATAGCAACAGCTGATAGCAGAGATAACAGATAGCAACAGCTGATAGCAGAGATAATAGATAGCATCAGCTGATAGCAGAGATGATAGATAGCATCAGCTGATAGCAGAGATGATAGATAGCATCAGCTGATAGCAGAGATAACAGATAGCATCAGCTGATAGCAGAGATAACAGATAGCATCAGCTGATAGCAGAGATAACAGATAGCATCAGCTGATAGCAGAGATAACAGATAGCATCAGCTGATAGCAGAGATAACAGATAGCATCAGCTGATAGCAGAGATAACAGATAGCAACAGCTGATAGCAGAGATAACAGCTGATAGCAGAGATAACAGCTGATAGCAGAGATAACAGCTGATAGCAGAGATAACAGCTGATAGCAGAGATAACAGCTGATAGCAGAGATAACAGCTGATAGCAGAGATAACAGCTGATAGCAGAGATAACAGCTGATAGCAGAGATAACAGCTGATAGCAGAGATAACAGCTGATAGCAGAGATAACAGCTGATAGCAGAGATAACAGCTGATAGCAGAGATAACAGCTGATAGCAGAGATAACAGCTGATAGCAGAGATAACTGCTGATAGCAGAGATAACTGCTGATAGCAGAGATAACAGCTGATAGCAGAGATAACAGCTGATAGCAGAGATAACAGCTGATAGCAGAGATAACAGCTGATAGCAGAAATAACAGCTGATAGCAGAGATAACAGCTGATAGCAGAGTAGATCTACGCTAACGGATCAAAGAACCTAAATAATTCACACAGCAAATCAGCCGCAAAAAATGGAGAATGCATTTCAAAGAGGAGAGATGCATTGGAGTTATAAAGTGCATTGGAGTAATACAAAGTGCATTGGAGTAGCACAAAGTGCATTGAAGTAGTACAAAGTGCATTGAAGTAGTACAAAGTGCATTGGAGTAGCACAAAGTGCATTGGAGTAGCACAAAGTGCATTGGAGTAGTACAAAGTGCATTGGAGTAGCACAAAGTGCATTGGAGTAGTACAAAGTGCATTGGAGTAGCACAAAGTGCATTGGAGTAGCACAAAGTGCATTGGAGTAGTACAAAGTGCATTGGAGTAGCACAAAGTGCATTGGAGTAGCACAAAGTGCATTGGAGTAGCACTATATTGATGTTAGTACAATAGAGTAAGTACGGGAAGTTATGTAAGTAGATTAATGCACCTAAGATATGAAAGATGAAATATTTATCGGTGGCTCGATTAAAGGTGAAATGTCTTGAATATTATAAGCAGTGGCGAACTTACCATCTACGATAAAAAAAACTGTGATGGGAAGGAAGGGGAGTGATGGAGAGTACAAATTAAAGGCGGTCTCGGTTATAATTTTAATCAGAGAGTGAAAATGCTGAATCTGCAACATTCGAAATGGAATAAGAAGAATAAATATTGGCACTAAGGGCGTATAGGCTCCTTTCTAGTGATAAATCACTCATGAATATTATTACACTCAAGAATATACCTCAGTTAATGTAAATTGAAGTGGCGAGTTATTACTCGGCTATCTTTTGACAGACATTAAAATATTATTCATGAATTAATAACTAGAAACTCTGACGAGTTTACCTAACGCAAAAATCTAAGAGCACAGCCCCAGAGCTATCCTCTTAAAAACTGATAAGACAAAATAAAAATGAAAAAAGATAATTCAAATTACAATAGTTGGAGGCATTAGGGAAGTCACTTCTCCTTCATTCACCACAGACAGTTTTTTTTATACATAAAAGCTCCATTATTAACGAGATAGTTGACATTAAATACTCACGGTAAGTCTATTTAACAACAGAGGAAATAACTGTGGGAGACCAATCTACACTGGACTATTTTATGTATATAGGAAAACTAAAACGTTTGGAGGTAAAGGAAAACTAAAACGTTTGGAGGTAAAGTAAAACGTTTGGAGATAAAGTAAAACGTTTGGAGATAAAGTAATACGTTTGTAGGAAATCTAAATCGTTTGGAGGAAAATTTAAACGTTTGTAGAAAAAGAAAAACGTTTGCAGTAAAAGTTAAACGTTTGGAGGAAAAGTTAAACATTTGGAGGAAATAACATTGAGCTTTCTTATAACATAGCTACTAATACAGGATGTTGATAACGTTTTTGAACCAAATATATATATATATATAAAATTGTGCATTGTTAGTTGATAAACTAATCTTTTTAGAATGCCATAGAACACTTGTTATTTTACTAATTCGTCGTACAAAAACATATTTTAATGTACTCTTTATTAGCAAAGTAATCTCCAAACTACTTCCCAAATAAGACACACTAATCTACTCTCCAAATAAGACTCACTAATCTACTCCCCAAATAAGACACACTAATCTACTCCCTAAATAAGACACACTAATCTACTCCCTAAATAAGACACACTAATCTACTCCCCAAATAAGACTCACTAATCTACTCCCCAAATAAGACACACTAATCTACTCCCCAAATAAGACACACTAATCTACTCCCTAAATAAGACACACTAATCTACTCCCCAAATAAGACTCACTAATCTACTCCCCATTAGGCTTTTACCAACTACAACTCCCTTGATTGAATTTAAATGTAAATTACCACAAGAGGGCCACAGCTAACTAACAGCTCTCATTTTTGTCTCTCAAAATGAAGCCAAATGAAAGAGCAATCAAGACTCAAACCATAGGAACATTTCCTGAAGTTCTAGTTACTGGACTTATGAAAAGCATTTACTAGAGCTGGATATATTAGAGAGGGGCTGAATAGACAATTCATTACACGAAACAGATAGTAAAAGAGAAATACTTCAACAGTGTTACCAGCGAGTGTTTCGTCAGTAAATGAGTTGTAGCTAAGAATAGCGCTCTACAAATTCAATCTACAGCCCAACCTCTAATAACTCCCCGACTAAAATGCCAGAGAAAACACATTTATGCACAGAAATTTCATTAGTCAACGACTTGCCAAAATGAACCGTAATGATGGAGCTGAAAACTGTAACGCTAGAATGTTTAAATAACTTCCAAACGATTTGAAGCAGCAAAATTGTAGGCAACGCAATTCGTTCATGAGCTTCAATTAAATTTAATCACCATGTTAATAGTTGTTCGCTTACCTTTTTCGCTGTGGCCTTATTGAGTTTGTTAGCGACGAGACTTTGATGAGGCAAAGAAGGCGAGCAACTTTCTAAAGCTGGATGGTCATTTCCATCTTGCTGGCTCTGTCCAAAAGGGAAATGATTTGCTTCGCTTCTCAAAGGGAAAACGCTTTGCCTTTTACTCTGCATGTTTGCATTCGGAATTGCTTTCGCCAACTGATGTTTCCTCGAATTTAACTGTTGATGGTGTTGCGGCTTTGAAAGTGCATTTGGATTTTTATCCTGCAATCCCTTTGCAGATGCAGTCGAAGGGACAATGTCAGATACAGATTTAGTGATTATGTCATTATGCTTGCGCAGGCCATTCATATGCCTACTCGTTAAGCAGTCTAATTCCATAGGATCAACAGGAGCACTTCGAATCAATCGAACAGACATGCCGGGTAGATGTTCAGATTCCCTGCCATCATTATCAAAGTTGGAATGCAAATTGGAGGGGATGTTGTTGCTCTGTGTACCATCGGCATAATAAGAATCTACGCAGAGGGTACTTGTTGCTTCTAGAGCTTTGCTGCAGTTACCGCTGACCCCATTCGTCGAATAGGTATTAGACAGGCTTTGAGGCTTTGAACAATAGCCAATCGCAGCTAAATTGTTAGTAGAGCAAACAACGCTGGAAACTGGAGGCCAATTTTCCAAAGCATCAGACACGGGCTTACAAGATTTACCGACATCGTTACCCTTGGAATTAGAGTTTGCAGCAGCGGGATGTGCTGATCCGTAGCCGCTGAAGTACTTCTGCTCGCTAGTTGGGGAAGCTAATAAAGTGGGTGTTGCAAAAGTTCCCTGGTTAGATGACGCACGAGTTGTATGACAAACTGACACACTGGATGGTCGTGATTTGCATCCTGGAGCATCATTTGGGACGAGACTTTCAGGCACTTGAAAACTCACATGGAGATGAGACGAATTCAAACCCTCCACGGGATCTGTTTGGCAATGAATAGACGCAAGTTTCTGCCGAGACTTTGACATGGCATTAGTATTATTAGCGCTGCAACTACTCTCAAATTCACTAGGAGTCTTCATGATAGAAGTTCCAGGGCTGGAAGTTATGGTGTAAGTATTAAACTGCTCACTGGACAGATTAGGATTAAGCTGTTCAGATATTTTCTTTTGATAAGCCTTCGGAATACCTGACCTCTGAACATGATTTGAGTCACTACACGAATTTCTCGACAAACTTTCTTCTTTGGATTTAGGAAGAAACTCTTCGGAGTGACGATAAGTTTCTTGGGAAATCGCGGTATCTTCAGCGAAAGACTTCTTCGGAAATGGAGAAGTATTGTTGGCAGTTTCTTGAATTGTGGGATGACATATTGGATATATGGACGATTGAGAATAATTCACAATGTTGCTGTGGTTATGATTGGTCACATTTTGTTGAGTAAGACTCTTTGATAATTCTCTCGAGTATATGGTAGAATAGTACGTGTCGAAGGTGTTAGAAACACTCGCTTTTGAACTAACAAAACCATTGGGTTGGCGATTGAAATTGTTATCATCACATTTTGTTGATTTGTTCGCATCATTAGTCGCAGAAACACCATTGCTATTTGCATCTTTTGTAGATATCAATTCATGACACTTAGTACCTTTGTCGGCATTAACATAATGGCTTAATTTCACTTCCCTGCGCTTCTTGCGCTTTTTCATCGGTGCATTATCTTTGCCATGCACTCTTACGATGTCCGATAAGGAGTAGTCACTGATAATCAGATTACTCTTATCATCGCTGTGATTTATTTTCAAGTTTTTCGAATCGTTACTGAGAAAATGGCTGTACTTTTTCTGGTTCACTACCAAAGAGCTATAGCTGTTCTTTCGGAGATCATTATTAGCATTGTGTTTATTGTTCTCATTCAACTCGCTTTTGGGGCCCATTGTCATGGTCATTTGATGTAGAACTCGAAGAAGAAAAAAGACCTAGTTGATTCTTATATCAAAGCAAACGACTAATTTAAAAACCTGCGGATAAAATGGTTTTAATTCACTCGGTAAATGAAGAACGTAATTTTAAAATCTGTAAAATAAATAAACTCTTGAAATGTCAGAGCGACTGTATTTTCAAGCTTGTAGCCCCGAGATACTTTGCAGAATAAACATTGTTGTATAAATGACAGCTTCATCTCATATGTTTAAAAACAATCGCAATTTCAATTTATATGCTAAAAAGGCAAATAAATAGAACAGGTAAAACAATAATAAATAGTGAATGCCATTCACAATTTCTACCCTTCGTTCACCAAGAGAAATAGAGAAAAAAAAAATAATACGGAGAGAATAAGTTACGTGGCGGGGCTACTAAATGTTTTAACTTTTTTCCCCTCGTTAATTTCTCGATGCAAAATAAAATAAATGTGATTATTAAATCCATTGAAATGTTCTTAGATTGCCGAGTGAATGCACTTTGAAACTTATTAACGAAATCATGAATGTGAAGTAAACAAGCAAAGGCTGGAGTTAAATTGAAGAGTCATGCTTGAGTAAATACATACGCTTGCTTATGCAAATTGAATAAAATTATACTGGATATCAATAAATTAATTAGCACTCTCAC